>JAJHUR010100866.1:1203-15732 GCA_027495735.1 Lutjanus campechanus | reverse complement strand
AACACACCCCCATACTGTTACAGCTGCTAGCTTTTAAAGATAACTCACGTATTGTACCTAAGCACAGTTCTGAGGTTCTTTTACTAAAGTAGTCCCATTAAAAACTACTTTAAACATCAGCATTACAGACAGAAACATCATACTTGTTACTCCACTACATTTATTTGGCGTATTAATCTGTGTTTTGGCCACTGGGGGGCAAAACTCCACAAGAAGCTGCAATATGACCAAGTGCATTATTCAAATCACAGGAGCTGCAATTGTTTTGACAAAGGTAAAAATGTGTTCTCCAGAGATCCCCCAGCCAACAAGCCATTTTCTCCAGACATAAAGGAACATGTTTGTTTGGTACAGACCCCAACAGAAAAACACAACGTCATCACTTTTAGATTTTTTCTGTGCAAATTAAATGCAAAAAATTACCATTCCCACTGGCAACATCTGTCAAAATAATTGCAATATGATTTTTTTGCTTATTGTTCAGCCCTATTATAGTCTCATGTTACCTCTGTTTGGCCTTCATGAACTCTTGAGGAGACAAATTGTTAAAATTAGCTGCTCCTTCATGTTCACCCGCTAGTCGCCAATTTTGTCAGTTGTTTGGTGCAGAGCGGGTAGCAAACAGTGGGTTTATCAGGTTTTTTTGTGTGCATGCTGAAAAAAGCTGCATGTTCCAACAAAAACAGTAAAACAGTAAAACTGCAGATGGAAAAACAAAAAAAACAAAAAGCTGAAAGAAGCTAAAACGCTCTGTAGAGCTCTGTGGGGTCGTGACTACAAGCGAGTCCCTTTCACATGACACAGTGATTTGAGCCAACGGTCATGTCAAAATCACTGGCTGACTGATATAACAAATGTGTAGAAATGCCAAACATATGCTTGAGCAAATTTAGAAGAAGCATCACCACATAATTTGTCTACTAGAAAGCAACTGTAAAATGTCCCTGTCAGTCTGTGTCATGATCACAAAGATTGAATTAAAGGGATTCTTATCAAGAATGGATATGTTAAAAAAAAACAACAACTACTGATGAATAACTAATAACTAATGATTATAAATTGGCCCCAGAAATCCAGAATTGGTCATGTTGAATCAAAACTAATGTCACAATATTGCTGAATGCAGCTTTAAATATGTACAATAAAGTAAGGATGCAAATTTTGTGCATTTTCCTTAATACACTGTAAAAAAAACAAATAAGTCAGCAGTACTCAAAAGATAGAGGCAATCAGCAGCCAGTTCAGTTCATAAACACTATAAGTTTTAGGTTATCCAAGCTTAAATACATGCACTCTTTGATTACAATTAAATTAAAATTATTGTTTAAACCAGCTTGAATATTTTCAGAACCTGCAACTTTTCTTTCTCTCCTCTCATTGCAATAACTTTACAAAACTGAATAGATTTTAAGTATAAAAACACATGATTCATTTTAGTAAACTCAATATAGGAATAAATAAAATTGTTTTTTTTTATATTTGTCTTTTAGGGACCTTTTAGATAACATTCTCCCTCATTGATTGAAAATTATGAGTTTAATAAACACAGAAGAAAGAAAATTGTACTGGAAGTCAACATTTTTAAGTTAACAGAACCTCTAAACAAAAGTTACGTTTTCACGACTTACTACAAATAATTAATTTGAGCATTCAGTTTTACAGTGCAGTAGACAGAAACTAGTTCCAGTAGATTCTACCACAGACAGAAAGTAGTTCCTACATAAAACTGCTCACAACGTGGTCTGTGGATTATCTTGAGTAACTGGGTCATGATTTTTGGAAAGAGAGACACTGCTGTTACATTTTTCAAATGTACTTTTTGGTGCTTTGAGCACCACAAAGCTGAGTGCCATTTAGTCCTATTATACTGGAGAGAAGACAGACATCTCTACAGGCAATATCTACAAATTACTGCAACTTGCACCAAAACACAAAAACAAAAAAAAAACAAAAAAACAAAAACAAAAACAAACAAAAAAAAAATCTACAAGTCGGGAAAAATATGTACTTGTGATTTTGGGGCGGACTGTCCCTTTAAAAGGATGCAGAGACAACAAAAGGCAACAAATGAGTGTCACACTTAAAGAACTTTTAAAGACTCACTTTCTAATTTATATTATGTCAGAGAGCATTAACCACAATTTAAAGTAAAATGCCTATAAATCAACAGTGGAGCTTGTGTGAGCATTAAATAAATGATCATGATACTTAAAGAGGAGGTGAGAGACTGTCACTTTGTTGTTTGTGTTACTTCAGTATGCAGTCAGACAGTCCAGGAAACCAACACTGGACAGTTTTCTCTACATCCCGTGTCCGTAAATGACTCCCAGGTGGCTCCTCCTCCCCTGCTACCCAGCGTAGGATTTACAGCGAGATTATGGGGCTCCCCTTTGACCCCAGGGGCTGTGTTCAGCAAGAGTCAACTTTTTTTTTTCTTCGTCTTTAACTCAGTTAGAGCTCCCTCCCTCCTTCTCTCCCTCCATCTATCCATCCGCCGACTGCACCCAGAACAATGGCTTATTCTCCTGCGCCAGTGCTCCATTACGGGGCCTGTGGCTTGGCAGTGCAGCAGGCCTCAGATTTCAACCACATGTACTGCACTCAAATCAAAAGAGTCAGCCCTGGCAGCACGGCCGCATAGCTGAGGGAGACACACAGAGAAAAAGTGCAAGCAGAGAAGAAGGAGAGGGGAGAAAACAGGGAGGAGGAGTGAGAAAAAAAAAAGAGGGAGAGAAAATAAAACTAAGTGATGTAAAGAGTAAATAGTGGAGGGGACGGACGGGGAAATATGGAGACAGTAGGAGTTTAGAAAGAAAACGTGAGCAAACAGAGATTATGGCTTTAGCGCCGTAAGGTCAGGACACAGAGAGGTCAACTCCCATGGGAGCCATTTTGGACGGCAGCGAGGGATAACCTCGCCTTAACCCCCACGCTGGCTGTTCTCACTGAGCTCGTACTGTAATTTCCAAAATCCCGCGGACAGTAGCACGGCAGCCGAGGCTAAACACGTCGACGGCGCTCGTGCAGGCAGATTTGTACTTTTTGGGGCTCAGTCATGCAAAAAAAAAAAAAAAAAAAAGCTGAGAGAATCTCTGGAAGTTTGCGAAGAGGTTAAAAAGTGAGCTGAAAATGAAAACACCGGGTGTTGCCAGTGTTTTCCAAATGATTGCTCAGTCGTCTGGCACCGAGGCCGGCGTCTGCTTGGGCCCGCGCCGATACATCTGTGCCTCGGAAGTTCACTGTCAAATGTAATTTGACCGTCAGAGGCGATCGTGTCATTAATGTGACAACCCAAACTTGGATGCTTTTACCTTTCTTCCTCCGGTGTGAAAAAAGAGGAGGACGGACACATCACAAACACGTCATGACATGTTAGGAAGTGTGTTTTTTCAGGAGATCTTCACTACAAACAGGTTGACCGAGCTGATACTTGGACGCTGCTTTGACGTCTGACATGATCTATCTTCTTTAATATCTGCGAGCAAGATGTAGCTTTCATTGTCCATATTTCATGGGAGAAATAAAAACAGGGTAAGGAGGGTAACTTTAAAAATGGATACTGATACTACAAAGTAGTCAGTAACCTAAAAAACAAAAAAAATCACAATATTAAGACCACTACAGGAGTTTTTAATTGGTAATGAATTAATCTCAATATTACCGATGCCGCAATATGACCTACATAAGTGAACAAGACCACCAGCGAGAAGATTTGCTATTTCTGAATAGTTGCTCTTAACTTTTTCCCTGCCATTGACGAGATAGTCAATTGCTGTTTTCACTGCCAGGTGGTAGGGGGCGCTGTGATGGATCATCTGACAAAAAATTGTCACTCCAAGAAGAAGAGGACCTCTGGAATTGCACATGTTGCAGTCTCTCTACATTCACAGCAGCAGGGACACAGCGAGGCTGCTCAGTCCCTGGGACTGGCACTCCAGCCCCCCCGACCCCCTCGGACAGTGTTTCAGTTGGGGGCGGGGGGCACACAAAGCTAACGTTAGCCACACTGGTGATAGTGATGTCACACACGTAATATGAAGTGAACCAAAATATTTTGTGTCAAATCAACAATATTTTGTGAATTTTGTCAAAAAAACTGCTGGTGCTGGCTGGCAACTTTATTAAAAAACACTGGTGGGGAAAGAGTGAATATCTCCCACCTGGTCAGATTCTCCTTGAAATCAGATGAAACCAGTCAAAGTTACAGTGAGTCGTATGTTAGTAGTTAAAAAGAAAAAGGATTGTTGTTGATGTTATATTTGGTGGTTATTACAGCAGAAACACTACCACTTTTGTCCACAAGGGCCTCGAAAAAAAGGTAATGTAACAGCTGAATAGCTTTACAAAGTGCATCTAAATGTGCATAATTAGGGTATGGGCTATTGGCAGGGGTATTAATCTTAACATGTATTCACATAAAACAAAGGAGGGAATAACACCAAACATAAAATATAACAGTAGGTTTAACAATTTCACCATTTTTGGTATTGAAGTGATCCAGAAGTAACGGAAAGTAATCAAGTTACATTACCTTAAAGCTGCTTCAAGGAAGTTTCATCTTCTCCAAGATTGCGACAATATCTACTGTGACATTACATGGTTAATTCTTTTATTTTATCATTTTTATTTCATTTTTAAAAAGGACTGCTACTGACTGTTGCATGATATTTGCTTTGCAGTTGAACGTACATAATTCAAACATTCATCAAAGAAAATTCAAGCCTTTTTTTCCCCACATGCTCAGGTCATTGCTGCTACTTTATATGATCTTATTTTATTAAAGGAGGAAAGCACAAACACTTGAAGTTAAGAGGAAAAAAGAACGATAAAATACTAACAAAATAATGCTATAAATATCAGTTTTAGTTCAGTTTTACATCAGTTCATCCCTAGTAGCTAACGTTAGTGGTTGGTCAGACCTGTAAATGTTTCTTTAAATTAGACGTTGAGTCCTCAGATGATGACAGCATTTTTACAGCTGGAAGACATAACTTGCACTGTACTGTGTGATCTCGTTCCATTTTCTGATTTAAAGACAAATTAATGGTGAAATTTCCACCCAGCGAAGCTTTTTTTTTTTTTACTAGAGGCCACGATAATGAACTGGCAACTGTATGATTAGCTGTGATTCACCCGAGACCAGAGTGGTGTTGTTCTTTATATAAGAGCTATAATATGTAACAATACATGAGAGTGAGGAAGGAAGTCAGTGAACATTATTTCTGCCTGAGTCATGTCACATAGAGTTTCATTTGCAATGGCAATTTGTTCTCCCACACTCCCATAATCCCATGCTACTTCAGATATCAACAAACAAGTGGCTGGTTGCATAAAACCACTTCAACTAAGGTTTCCCTTAAATTTTCATTCAAGGATGACTTTGGGAAAAAAAATGCATAAAGTCATCATAAGAATTTCCTTCGGATGTTGTGAGGGAAAACACTTTAAACCCTATGTGTTTGCCCTTCATTAAGTATTCCTTTACGCATTGCTATAAGGTCCTTAGTGACCATTTTGCTCCGAAAATTTTAAGGGACCCATAACAGTCCCCTAAAAGAGAAATAATTTGTGGATCATAAGACAATGGCTGAATTTATGGTGACTGAAGAGGAGGAGGAGACACATGACACATTTTTTCAGAACAGGAAAAATTATGAATGATGAGCAACTTGTTAGATTTGACTGTCAGTTAGCACTAGAAACTTTGTAGTTGGCTAGCCAAACGTTAACACAACTGTCTCACATATTAACATGAACTTTTATTGAAACTCACCAGTTTTTGTCGATGTTTGGCTCTCTTCTTTCTCTCTGTCACAGTAATGTTTTCATATTTCTTCATGACTTCATCTACAGTGTGTTTCACAGCAGATTTTTCACATTGATTTTGTCAGTTACTTCTTGTCACATCTGCTTGTGTGTATTTGTTTTGGCTGCCGGTTAAATTTACTTTGGATTGTGTTTTTGTGCTTTCTTTATTCCTCAAGAGAACAACACTCTCATCTTCTTTTTCTTTTTGTTTCTTTTTGTTGTCCATTTCTGAGAAGCTAGCTAATACAGGCTAACGTAGTGTGTTAGCTACGTTAGCTAACAACTGATTTATGGCCATGTTTGAAATTCCATGCTTAACATGCTACTTAGTGTGCAAAAACAGTCTGTGAGATGTTTCAGTATGTCCAAAACCTCTGGTGCATACTGTTTCCAGGGAAATATATCCCACAATGCAATGCATTAGTTATGAAAGAAGCAACAACATAACAGACAAAGGCAGCCAGCAATCAAGGAAGCTCTGTGTAATGTCAATAACGCTTCAATTTTAAATGTTCAAAGTTTACTCTGCTAGGTGTAATATATTTTTTAATTCATTCACAGTTGTCACAGGTTGCTGTGGTTACGTGTCTCCAACTGGCAAGGAGACTCTCAGGAAATGACCTTAGGCGCTGAGCAGTGCATCCGCAAAGATACTGTTTATTTACACAAAAGTATGTTGAACAACAGCACATATTTGGGTATGTAATGTATAGTATGTAATTTTGGATGCAGTTAATGTCTAATAACATGAAAGAGTGCTGAGGGAAGCATAACCATGGCAACTGGAATGACCATTAAAGCCTTAAAAGCTTTATTTGATGCACGTCAGTTCTTTAGTATTATTATTGTTCACAGTATTTCTTTAATAAAATATTGTCCTCTGATAGGAAAAATCTTCACCTTTGTTCAGCTCAGTCTATATCATGAGTAACTGGTGCACACTACTCATGTTTTTGTATTAGGCTGCCTGGATAATTTACATCAGTTTCACTCTGATTTACATCAGTGAGGACGTTTTAGACCACAGCAGACAGCAAACTGAACACCGACATACATCGCAGAGATGAAGAGGAAGAGATAGTGTCTGGACACCATCATGATTTATAATGAAGCAGCACAGTGACATATGAGTGTCTGTCTGTTTGTTACTGAGAGATATTTTAGTCTGCAGTGTACAAACCACAGAACTCTGCAATAACATCAAGATTCTTTATCAAAAAAAGTTTTTATATCGGTCGACACTTCACACCCGTGCTTCCCTCCCTCCTCTCTGCCACCTTTCTCTCCTACCCCGTAGTTATGATTAATTTATTTAAAATTTCAAAAGATCAAACACCACAAAGCTGTACAGTGACATTATGATTCATGATCGTAGAAACTTTTTATATCATGTCGACACATCTGTCTCCTCAAATATGTACTGTGGCAGCAGAAAAAAAGAAAGCTCTGGTCCTCATTTGATGCTTCAAAATGTAAACAAGTTCAGAGTGGGAGCGTCAAGGCAGTTTGGCGCATGCCAAGATGCTTTCAGGGCGGGTCCTGCCCTTTAGAACAATGGGTTTACCTCTCTAGCGTCGGTTTTAGTGCGTTTTGGCCTTTGGTCTAAACTCTTAGGCAAGGACACAGCCGAAGAAGCTTTATCCAACATGCATATGTGAACCTCTGCTTTGGGAAATATTTTTCTCACATCTTTTGTTATTGTTTTAATGTGAGAGCGACCTCTAGTGGCAGATCTGTTTGTCTTTTTTCTTTAACTGTAATGGAATAGTTGCCTTTTTTAATGTATTCTAACTACATAACTCTGTTACACATAATCCATTACTCCCCAAGCCTGAATACAGAGAGGTCGTCACTACGTGTACAAGTACAGAGCAGCAGCTTTCCTGTGGGAAAACAGATTATCTGAGCATTTAATCTGACCAAACTGAACGCACAAATTGCAGTGACACAGACGCCCCCCTCGCCATCAGTCCCCTAAGTGAGACCAGCTCTGTGGGAAATGAAAAGTGCATTTGGGGACAGCGAAGGTTGAGTTTAAGGTGAGTTTGAGCACATTAAGTCTTGGCCCCAGCTCTCAGGTTGTTTGTAAAACAGTGGACAGTGCCTGGAGGGAGCAGAGGGGCATTTGGCAGCCGCCGCGCGAGGTAAAATGCAGTCCTAACGAGAGCTAAAGCAAGCTGACACCCCAGCAGATGTTCCGAAATCTCAGGAGACTCTGTTTCCAATTTGACATTATTTACTCTCACTCCTCTTCACTGCAGCTTAATCCTAATTTCTGCCTCCAACTTGCTGACACCAGTAGATTTCCCATGCACCGTTGTTTCCTGGTTGCTCAATCAGACTTAACTAGCTTGAATTGGGGTTGAAGGTGAAGTGAAATGTTGGAGTCCATGAATGCATCATCGGAGGGGAGGGCACGAGAGGATAAAGACCTGCTTTGAGTCAGTGTCCCTCTATTGTGACAATTTCCTGTAAATGTCGAGCATCTGCGGCTGTGAAACTTCATGCAAGTCATGATTGTTTGATGTAAAGCTGTTTGATGTCAGGCTGGATTTATTTGGATAAAATGTGTCAGAAAAACAGATTGCGCTCAAAGTTCACGTCCTCCAACTTGTAGGTTCTGCTCCATAAATCTGGTCAAAGCTCGGCGCAGATAAAGCGGGAGTCACATCTGTTTTGGTTGAATCTAAATCAAATGTAAATTTGCAGGGGAGATGATATAAAGAGCAGCGGTTCTTGATCGCGTTGTTCAAAGTTTCCACCAAAACCTAAAAATAAATGATGAGGATGTCCAGAGAAATAAATAAAGAGGTTACAGGACAGTTTGTCTGTTAGTCTTGTTCTCATGGTGCTGAAGATCCTAGCAAGTTAGACACATCTGGAGCTGAAGTTCAAACGCAGCCTAACATGAGTGTAAGTGAGATTTACACATCACTTAGCCTAATTAAAACAGGTTGCACCACACAAAAAAGCTCCGTCATAGACCTTAGATGTGACTGAATGTTTACACCCACCCACGCTGAACTTTTTTTTGGCTTCTGAAGGGGGGGTCATGCCAGGAAAAGTTTAGGAACCACTGTGTTAATATATGACTGTTTAGTCAACATATCTGACCTCACACTCAACATGCTGTTCAATAATGATGTTACTGCACGCTTGAACATGTTTTTGAGCTGCAAACTAAATTATATCTCTGTACTGTGATGAAACACATCAGTGCTGGTGTAAATATTGTAATAAATATGAAATAAAAGTTTGCATTCATGGGTTTGAAAATGGCTCAAAGCATCACACACTTTTTTAAATCATCCTGAACCCTGCTAGTCCAATGCTGAGATAGTGTTGACTGTCTGGGACTGCTCTACATCACAAGATTTATACATATGTAGCCAGCCAGCACTTAGTCACAGACTTATTATAGAACTAGATACGGCTTTGCCGCTCAGCCGTGCTGCCAGCTTTTTCCACTGGCTAGTCGCAGTATTGCAGTGAGAATTCCCCACCGGTCCAAAAAGCATTTTCCCCATAGACCACCATTATAAAAAAAAAAAAACCTATACTAACTAACTAGGCAGGAAAACTCAAACTGCAAACAAAGTCAGTTATGACTTATGAATTTTTGTCCAATTGGGTTTTTAAATTTGTAAAACTACAACCCTCAAGCTGAAAAAAGCTATTTAAACTAAAGCTGCAAGCCGCATTGGATGGGCCCTCACACCTCTTTACCACTCAGGGTGTGTGGCGTCCATGACCCCATGGCTGGATGCCTACCGGTGGACAAGGCTCTTTATTTTCAAGTGTTTTGGACACCACAAGAAGGAGTTAAAAGTCGCTTCCTGTCTCTACTAGGTGGCACTAAAGAACACCCACAAATTCTACATCACGTTCCCGTATATAGAGTCTTGACCACAATGAAAATTTCATGTAAATGAAATGATGATTGTCATACAAGGCTTACTTCCTGTCTTATGGCGAACTATCAAAGTTCGCTGTGACATGAGGACACTGTTTGACGAAACGTCAAGATCTTCACAAAACAGCATTACCAAAGGTCTTAAGGCTTTTCTGACCTTATTTAACTTGGATATGGTGAATATCTTAGGAGGAGTCATTTCCTGTTGCCAGTAGGTGGCGCTATGGCTATGATGGAATATTGTCATGTAGATGTGTTCAGGCTGGGCCTCTTATAAAAACGTGAAGTTTGATGAAACCTTGCAATCTTTGTAATACAGCACCACCAAGGTCTTAAGGCCTTTCTGACCAGATTGAAGTTGGATATGGCCAACTTGCTAGGAGGAGTAAAACATGTCATTTCCTGTTGCCAGTAGGAGGCACTATGAATATGATAGGATATTATCATGTAGATGTGTTCAGGCTGGGACTTTTATCAAACATGTGAAAATTGGTGCAGATTGGACTATTTACACCAAACTTATAGCATTTTTGTGTTTCATGGCAAGACATCAAAACTCGACACCACACCACGGCCATGGCAGTGGCCATTCTCATTGGACTTAATAGGCACCGTCTTTGCATTCACTATCTAGTTCATTATAATATATCTATAGAAACAGCTCTTATTTTCAAATATATGCTGATCAAGACTCTATTCACTGGAGTTTACACTAGTTTTTGCAAACCCTCTAGTATTTATGACTCTTGACAGTTGTAGAAAGTCCACCAGAGTGCAACAGCAGGATAATGGCTGTACTGACACTCCCTGGCAGACACACACACATATAGCAGAGAGCATCTCAACTCTCTGACTTGCTAGTGTTAGCTCGGCTCGCTACAACACAGGTACATCACAGAAACCTTTTAAAAAGGGCCACAGATGTGCTTCTAAAGACCGTCAAAGCTCCAGTGGACCTGCTGTGTCTCCAGTGCTTCTCTATTCCCAGTGTTTCCCTGTGGACATGAGTCGGCTCAGACTTGGGGGTACAGTTACACTTCAAGTTTCAATGGTTTCAACTCAGTTTATTTATTTCTATTTATTTATTTAAGGACAATACATGTAGGTATTGTTACTTTTAAGTAAAATACTTGGGGATGGAACTGACAAAAAAGAATTCAAAAGTTGAATTTTAGTGAAATAAAGGTCAACAGACAACAGCAAAGACTTGAGAGATCATATTCATTCAACTTTGTTTCCCTCTTTTTTTCTCCCCTGCTCCACATGGGCTCTTCGTCCCCCCCAGGGGGGCCCACCCCCTAGTTTGGGAACCACTGCACTAGCTTGAAACTAGCTAGCAGCGAGATTCATATAATTGATGCAGCCAAAACCTGATTAAACTTTAGAAAAGAATAAATAACACAAATTTCCTCATGTTACAACATTTGAAGATTGTACTTGCAGTCTAGTTTGACAGAAAACATACAAGACAAAATATATCACACAAATATGAGCTGGATTTCAAATTAATCTCCTGAATATCCTGAAGGATAAACTGAATCCCACAGATCTCTGATTCTCACATTCGATGTAACACAATCCACCAACTTTCAGCAGCTAAAACCGAACCCTCTTTATCGTCTCTTTGTCCCAACAGTTGGCCTGGCGAGTCTGCACGGCTGTATGGATGACAGCGCGCTCCCAATCTGCTGTTTATCCTCAGCAGTAATGTGTTATGTCTGCAACAAGTGGCTGCGTGGGGACAGTCGACACTGCACTTCTGTGAGGGGATTCGGTTGGCAAACCTCACCCTTACCCTCTGACTTCTCCTTATTTTTCCAAGCCGGGCCACATAATTTAGGACTGTAAAATTGGCTACAGTTTAACATGCTTGGTAAATCTCCAAGTGCGACTACCGAGCGCTGACTCCTGACAGACGTCGACCACACCTGTGCTGTTCAAACAACTCTGAGTTATTTAGTATTCTGCAGATGTTTCACACCAATGCAAAAGATTAATAAAATGCCCCGTGTTTCAGTGCTGTACAATGTAAAACAGAAGGGCTTTGTGTCAATGTGTGAAAAAGCAAACATTTACATGAAATGTTCACTGGCTAAAGTTCACGTCGGGAGTCTATATTTTACCCCGAACAAAGAGTTAAATGTGTGTAATAGCCAGATGAGGGCACACTGACAGATTCAATTAGGAGGCTATTTTAGAGTCGAGTAATATTCGCAGTGTTTCTGACAATCCTCCGCCCCCTCCTGACTGACTTAATAATCTGAATTATGTCTTTTCTTTTGCCAGGACCTAATGGCGAGCGAGCACAGCTTGAGTTCCAGTTAAAGGCCTGGCCTGAGCAAAAACTAACAAGAGAGGCATTTACATTTAGATCTCTGGTAGAGTACTTGTCCATGTGGCACAGAGGCCTGACAGTAAAAGAAGTGACCTTGTGGTCAAGAAGGTGCCTGTTTGAATACATGAAGCAGCTGGTAAAATAAAAACCAGAGATCTCCGCTCTTCTTTTACTCTTTAAGTGCTCTTGGGCAAGGCAGTACAGCTCCACTGGGCGATGGTGTAAAGAGTATGGAAAATCTATACTCAACTACAAGTACAACAACTACAGTGAAACTACTGCTGTTAAGATAATAAATAATAAAAAGTACAAGGTATTCTTCTCAAAAAACTGCTCAGATTAGTAGTTATTTTTGTAATCCTAAACTTTTTTTTCCCCCCAGGGACCCACTTTTTTACGAATGACAGACCATCACAACCCAAATTAGGCCCTATCAATAAATCTAATTTGTGCCTAAGTAAAAATTTACAGCCATTTCTGCATCACCTTCTATTATCTTAATGCACTTTATTGAAATCATAGACACTTTAAATGCTTCATAAATGAGAAACGATTTATTTAGGTCATTTTTATTTCCTAAAAAATACTGGACATTTTAGCCTGCTTCATAAATGAGACAAAATAAGTGTATTTCAGCAGAATTAACAGACTCTCATTTTTTCATCTCCTCAGTAAAACAGTATAAACATTTTGAATCTTAGATTTG
This sequence comes from Lutjanus campechanus, assembly GCA_027495735.1. NCBI lineage: Eukaryota > Metazoa > Chordata > Actinopteri > Lutjaniformes > Lutjanidae > Lutjanus > Lutjanus campechanus. The sequence goes on along the minus strand of JAJHUR010100866.1, from coordinate 2,970 downwards.
CTGAATTTCTTCCAGTCTTTTATTTGTTTGGTGACCAAAATCAAATCTCCTGTGACCCGCCTGTTGGTCCCAACCCAGTGTTTGGGAATGACTGGTTTAAAGCATTATCTCCAAATCTTCAATCTAAATGACTCCCAACTCCTGCGCTGTTCTGCTCAGTGGTCATGGTTACCTCTCCAAGCCTGTGCCTGCTAAACAGTTTTGGGGGGTTTTCTTGTTGTTGTTGTATGTAATGGTTTTCATTGGCTCGTTTAGCCTTATTGGCTACAAAAAATGCAGATAAAAGGTTAAAGGACAATTATTTCACATTGAAGGCCTACTTAGTGCCAAATTATGATTTTAAGACTAGATGACATTGTGAAAAACATATTTTAAGTAAAATTACAGACAGAAAAATGCGCATAAAAATACAAGTAGCCCCCCAAAATTACTCATTTTAGTTGGTGTAATTTGTTACTTTGGATGTTTATTAGCATTAAAGGGACAGTTCACCCCAAAACAAAAGTGCTATTTATCCATCTAGATTGTTTTGGTGTGAGTTATTTTGGAGGTATCAGGAGTAGAGATGTCTGCATTCTCTCCAGTATAATGGGACTAAATGGCACTTGGCTTGTGGTGCTCAAAGCACCAAAAAAATACATTTGAAAAATGTAACAGCAGTGTCTCTTTCCAAATTCATGACCTGGTTATTTAAGATAATCCACAGACCTTGTTGTGAGCAGATTTCTGGAGTAGAATTAACTGGAACTACTTTCTTTTCTACTACAAAGAAAGTAGTTCCTACATGAAACAGCTCACAGCAAAGTCTGTGGATTATCTTGAGAAACAGTATCATGGTTTTTGGAAAGAGACACTGGTTTTTAATTTTTCAAATGTATTATTATTATTATTATTATCTTTTTTTTGTGGCTTTTTATGCACCACAAGCTGAGTGCCATTTAGACCCATTATACTGTAGAGAAAGCAGGCATGTCAACAGCACCATAACACCAAAACTCTCCTGAAACAGTGTTCAATCGATTTTTATCAAGTATAAATTTTATTAAATATAATTTTCAAAACTTTTTCCTCCTCTCTGGTCTGTTTTTTTTTTGTTGCTGCATGTACAGCATGATTTGGATGATCTGTTGGATTAATTATTGAAAAAGTGGCAATAAAAAGATATTTTTAAAATGACATATTTTGCTTATTTTCCTTCAGACTTATCCCTTTATCTCGTCTGTACTGTATACATCCATGGAGTTAAGTTCATAGTTGGGTTACCTAAACACAGTTAAGATCAACACTATGACCACTGTTTTAAATGAATGTGCAGGGGAAACTCCTTTGTGTATTTGTTATGTATTCCTTGCATCTTACTATACATCAGTTCTCAATAAACAAAAGGTCCAAGCTACAGAAAGTCTTGCATTTAAGTTTGATTTCTGCTCGTGTCTGTGTTGAATTTGCAGGCTTGGCGTTTCTCCTCGGTGTCTACAGTGGTTTATTTTAAAGCACAGGTAACAGGTGAACGTTCAGCTGAATGGCTTTGGGTGGTTGGATGTCTGTGCTACAAAAACAGCAGCCAAACCCCTGAGCAGCAGTGAAACATCCAGCGGCAGACTCAAATATGTTCTGGATTTCTGCTTTAACTGAATTTATTATTGGGAGCTGCACTCTGGTCCCTCCTGGTGTCCTTAATGAGACCTTCAGACAGAAAGGTATTTGCTCTGAGGCATCAACATACAATAACATCCCTTCTTTTTAAAGCGGCGTGTTCACCTGAAC
>JAJHUR010100865.1:2494-17518 GCA_027495735.1 Lutjanus campechanus | reverse complement strand
CCAAACATATTCATTTTTGGAGGCCCCATATCCAAAAATGATTCTTTTAAAAATCTCCTCCTGCTTTTTTTTTTTTTTTAAAACTGGCTAATGTTGTACTCAGTGTGACTTTGCTTGTGAAAATGTAAACAGAGGCTCGTTATATCCGACCCAGTGGCAGCCATTAAGTATAACTACTTACATAGAAATAGCCGCTGGTCTCATTTGTTTATGTAGGTCATAAAGAGGGATCAGTATTAAACTCAGACTGTTTCATAACCAGTTAAAAACTCTTTGTGGTAGCTTTGACTAATCGATTAATCGGGTAATCGTTTTAGCTCTAATAGTTTGTATAGTGCTGTGGTTAAGTATACAACCTGTTAACTGTCTTTCAGTCATTGATTAAGGTCTGCTTGTGACTTCTGTCCCTGTGTACAGTAGTTGTCTTCCGGTCTACCACATATTTAGGAAACGACTCCTTTATACCGTACGTCTTCAGTCTTATGCTGCATTGAAAAGTCACTGTAAGGCCACCAGTCAGACCTCCGTCTAACATAACTCTTAACTCTTACAACTGTTTTTAGTAGTTGGGATTTTTCAGTAGTTGCTGCCTGAACTTGAAGTGCTTCAATTAATAAACTTCGCAAAGTTTTGTACTGTCACAACATAATGGAATCTGCATTAGCAAAGAGGAACTGTGGTCACACGAAGACTATCTATAACACTAAATGTGCAGACACACCAAATCTGCTGACGTATGTTAAGTTGACAGATCTAATTGATCTTCTTTGGAAAGGAGTATATCTGGCAGCGCAGTGCATGATGGGTAGAGCGCGGACAGTTGATGGACAGTTCGCCGTATCTGAATTTGCATAATCACGACTAGACTTCTACTTTATACAAATGAGGTCCATCCAACAGAACGTTCAAAACGAAAGTCCAATCAGAGTGTCTAACTAGGCAGCTGTGATCAAATATGAAACAAGATTCTGTTACTACATTGCCCGTTTCTTAACTAAAATGTTTTCAGAAACATATTTTAGTCCACTGTTTGCCTGAAAAATGAGAAAGTTTGTGACCCAGCAACCATGTTTTGAGCTGCAAGCAGATTTGAGTTGAAATCGAGTACAGCCCACTGGCTGGAGCGTGGGGTAGCTGACGCATCAAGCTCTGTCATAGCTGGATTTGGTGTGTTTGCACTGTAATACATGAAATACACTGTAGGATTTTACAAAAGAAATGTTATTTAATTCTAACTTCTGCTGTGTGAGTAAATGCTCTGTGTTGATTTGAGTTTTTTTTTTTAAAGAAAAAAAAACAAGTCAGAATTCTCTGATTCCAGCTTCTTGAATGTGAATACTTTATTTTAAACATTAAGACGGTAAACAATGTCTTTGGGTTGTGGACTAGGGCTGCACAGTTTGGTAAAAAATTGTGATTGCGATATGTGGTACGATTAGTGGAAATTGATTAGTTTTGCATCACAATTTACATGTTCACTAAAAAGAAAAAAAAAAAAAAATTGCGATGATGCGATATTTATTGAGGTTTGTACCAAACAAACATGTTTTCGTTCATCTGGAGAACAAGACTTTTAGGCCAGGTCATGTCTGCAGCACTGAAGCTCTTCTCAATGATGCTGTTTTCTTGTACATTTTTCCTTTTTCCAAAAATGGTGATTTGGTTCTGGTTCTGTGATTTGGATATTGCACTTGGCCATATTGCAGGTTTATTGTGATTGTGATTAATTGTGCAGCCCTATTGTGGAAATTCTTTTGTGGAAATTTGAGGACATCACGTCGGACTTTGGGAAACAGCGCTCAACATCTTTCACCAAATAGTAGTAACAGACCAAACAACTGATCTATTAATCAAGAAAATAATCATCTGATTAGTCGACAATGGAAATAATCGTTGGCTGCAGCCTTAGTTGGCGTCAACACCGGCATATATTGACACGCCTAGTTTCAAAAGATAAAATATTTGCTAGTTATATGGTATCATTATAGTGCTATAAAAGTCAGTCAAAAATCTCCGTGCAGTTTGGTCTTCTTTATTGTTCTTTATTACAGGCAGTCATTCCAATTTGTCTTTCACTGGTGCATAGTACATACAGATACAATTCACTCTTAATTGTTGTCCCTGAAATTTGGCTTGCAGAAAAACCAGATAGTGTTCAACAACTTATTATGTACCAGCACTGTGTGCAGGTTGTTAATTAAAAAAGAAACAGAAAAAATATATGACGTGTTCCAAGGAACTTTCTTCTTTTTGCTGCGGTATTCAAAGAAGTATAGGGTATTGGTATTTTTTTAGACCAGTTTAGCCCCAAAGTTCTGTTTATTCTGGTTAATGTGACAACTCTTCCTGGCATAATAGCAAGTTTTCTTGAAATTAGACCTAGATGTACAGCAAGTGTACATGTGGTCTGTGTGGCTTGGTGGCACAAACAAGCAGCGAGACATGAGTTTTCTGGGCAGTTGGGATGATACTGAAGGAAGATGTTCAGACACAACAGAGCACTCAGATACTTCATGTAACGCCCAGACATGGATGTGTGCTGAGGTTAGGTCTGTAGTCGGATGGATCAAGAGGACAAAAAGAGGATGTTTTGACTCCTCTTTCAGTCTTTCTCTTCCTCTTTGATCATCTCTTCTTCTTTCACCCACTCGTCCTCTTCTTTAGTCTCTCCTCCCTGATTTTCCCTTCACTTCCTCCCTGAATCGTCGCTTTTCTCCGTCGCTACGCTCGTGTTTGTGTGTGTGTGTGTGTGTGTGTGTGCATGAGCATGAGTCAGGATTCTCTGCGAGAGCCGACTGACTCATTTGTTTATCGTGGTGCTGAACGGAGATGAAAGAGCTTGTGTGTGTGTGTGTGGGGTGGGGGGTTGGGGGGTAAATCTACAGTGCTTAATGTGTGTGTGCTCGCTGGCACAGGAGATCAACTGACACTCAAAGCGCTCAAGCACATCCTATTGTGTGTTTGTGTGTGTGTTTGTCCGTCTGTCTGTGTGTACTTTTGTTTTCAGCCACTGCCAGCAGGTTCATTAAGTGTGTGTGTGTGTGTGTGTGCGTGCGTGCGCGCAGTTCAAGGTAACGTTCAGAAATGTTAATCCCTGCCCACACACACACTCATTCAGTATCTTAGCCTGTGTGTGTCGGTGTGTTTACCGTTCATGCTCTTCGTCTAGGTAGGAGTGTGTGTGTGTGTGTGTATTTGTACGTGCTGAGTCATGGCAGGCACCCTTTGATGTGGCGCCGTAATTGCGGCGGCAGCGTGTCAAGGCACACAGCGGGGCTGGGAGGAAACGCATCATCATCAGTCAGGAATGCACTTCCTCTCAGCTGCGGTGTTGAACTGATACAGGCACACCTGGATCCTTGACCCAGAGGAGGCAGGGGGAGGGACACACTAGCTCTCTGTCCAGCTGTCAAGGAAATGTGGTGTGAACTTATGAAACAGTGCCATGAATATTCAGTAAAACATGGATTCTGTGTGTTTACATCAGCTAGAGTGAAGGAAAGCAAAACTGGAAATATTAAGGGAAGAAACAGAAATGTAAGCAATAATGGACTTAAAGTTTGAAGAAAGAAAATAACCTTGACTCTGAGGTTTACAGTTAGTTTTAGACCTTGGAAACAGCAGTTGAAATAGTTTTGTCAACCTCCTTTACATCATTTTAAAGCTGGGTCGAGCTGCAACTAACGATTAAAAAATCTGCCAATTTTTTTCTTTGTCAGTAAAGCGCCAGATTTAACTTGCTTTGTCCAACAAACGGTCCAAAATGGAGGGTGACACGTAGTGTATTTTTACTCCTGTTCCATCCCACTCCAACAAAAATATTCCTGTCCCGTCTCAATCCTGGATGAACGACTCCTGTCACGTCCCATCCCGTTCCCGTCGATCCACAACCCACACGTCATGCATGTGTCAGGTGGCTTCAACAAGCCGCCAGGGCTGACAGGGAAGAACAAACAAGGCAACAGAATGACTTGACTTGTATTATGTTCAAAATGAAGAAAAACTGTTACTGTTAAAAGTCATATTAGTACTGCATATTCACACTTCAAAAAAAAAGAAAGAAAAAAAAGACCTATCACGATTCCAGATCCCAATCGCTCCTCTTGACTTTTTTTTTGTCCGTCCTGTGATAAATAGTCAAATTGACTCCCATCCTGCAGGACTGTCAGCCTGTAGTCCTAAACCAAAAGATATTCAGTTAACTTTCTTATATGACTATTCTTATACGAGAAGCTAAAACTAGGGAATATTTTGTATTTTTGCTTTTAAAAAAAGAGCAATTTTCTGTCTATTGATTAATCAGCTCTGAAGGTTTTGCCATGGTAATTAGCAGCTTTTATTTTGTTATTATTTAATAGCATATTTTTTATGCATATATTGGACAAAGGGAAAGTTTAGTTTGATGCACAGATAGTGTGAAAAAGTGAAGATTTTTAATGTAAAGACACTGTAAAGTGGCAACATTATCACAAATTGAAGGCAGTTTTACAAATTAGGGACATTTCTGTAGAGTGAGGACATTTTTTTCTTGTTGGTGAGGTCTGGTTCATAATATATGCATAATAAATATGATGGTTTGTTACACATAACCCTCTGGGAAGTCGTATTTAGAAGCTGTTTGGAAAAGGGCGGGTACTTTCAAATCACTTGGCAGGTGAACCAACCTAACCAATCAGATCAAACTCTTGCAGAAGAATCCGAATGCCGAGTCTAGTCTAAAACGGCTGCTAGCTAGTGTTAAATATGTGCCATTAAAAAGCTCACATTGGTCTATCACTAGTGTACATTTTGTAATTTTCCTGTTTAGTCAACTTGTGGCCTCTGCTGATGCAGTTTGTCAGTGTGTGGTTTTTGTTGAACATGTTTTTCTTGCCTCAGAATTGGGTGATTTTCTTAGATTCACACTATTATAAATGGAATATCTTTGTCTTTTGGACTGTTGTTTGTTATGTGAAGACGGTACCCTTGGCTCTGGGAATTTGATGGTCACCTCTCACTATTTATTGGAATGTTTTAGGTGTATAGTATAAAAGTAAATGACAGATTGATCAAAAGTGAAAATCCTCATTTGTTGCAGTGCTGCAGTAAACATTTAACTTTTTTGGTTTAATAAATCAGACATTTGCTGCAATAAAGACGTGTTGCTGTTGTTGATCTGCAGGTGGTTGTTTGTTTTGACCAGACAAATTATAGGGGGGGAAAGTTTTCAGCTGGGTTTTTATGTTTTCACTTGTTTAGTAAGAGTCTGGCAGGGAGGCAGAGTGGATGGGCACCGTGTCTGCTGGCTTCTCTTATCATAAAGACAGTGACTAGACAGTGAGTCAGAGGATGATGTCTGCTGCTTTGTGCTTTTTTTTCCTTTTTTTTCCCTCTCTTCAACATTGGGGCAACTTGTGTTGCTGCCAGAGCACCTTCTCAACCCTTACCCACAGTCATGGTCATGTTTTGTTTTGAGATGATAAAAGAGATTTGTTGTGATAAATAAACACCTCAGACAACAAGTATTTAATACATGTCTAAATTGTTGATAAAGCAACAATTTTTTCAATTTTTTTCAATCGTTTTGTCTGGTCTTACATCGGTAGCGATTTGTCTGCCAATATATAGCACAACTTTTCTTCATTAACTAATGTGTTATAAATTTGCATTTTAAAGACAATGCAATATAATTGGACATGTAGCGAGTTGCATTTAGGTCTTTATTATACAATCAAAAAGAAAAGATTTGAGAGCAAAACTTTCTGCGCTTCAATCAGAAAGTGATATATTGAAAGAACAGTACATCTGTGATTAAAAATATATTAATGCAAATCAAAATGTTTTGTTTGCTAGCGGTGTGCTTTATTGTATCGTTCATCAGTATATTGTAATTATGGAAGCATTATGACTAGTTGACAGAGTGAAATAATACTGTTACACACAACAACAGCAAGCATGGCTTAAAGCGAAAGCAACATTGCTACGGGCTCCACGGTGGATGAGTAGGTTTCCAAAAAGAGAAGTGACTTCAGTAGTGTGGAACTGGGTTGCTTACAAAAGATCAGATGTTCAATAAACCAGAATAATATTTAAGAAGTGCAACAAGACTGTAAAAATAAAAGGGGGAAATACAGCAAACAAATTTCTCTGCATCAAGCAGAAGTACACTGTCAAGGATGAGGAGACTCAAAAATCTGGCTCAACAGATATTGTGAGTTCTAAACCAAAAATATTTTTCAGTGTTTTGTCATTTTGTTAAGAATATCGTCATCATCGAATACTGGACATATCGTGCTATTATTTTAGGGACATATGGCCCACCCCTTTTGTTTGACAATCTAATAGTTTTGTTTTCTAATCAAAAAGATTTCTTTGTGAATCAAGAAGTTTTCTTTGCCAGTCAAACGTATTTTCTTGCTGTTTAGTTGAAACTTGCTGGTGAGACCTACAGTGAAAGATGCAAGAGACATCTCTGTTGAGACCAAGCCGTCACTCCCACCAAGACGGACCAGTAGAGACGTGTCTTGGATCTTTCTAATGTAGGCCCCTTACTTGCAATAAATCATGTTTTGTTAGCAGTGTAGAAAGTTTTGCTTTCAGACCTTTTGTGTTTGATTGCATAATTAAGACACAACAGTAACTCCACACACAATTTAAAAGTTGACAACTGCTCTGTTAATCATTGCAGCACTAATCCAAAGATTAAGATGAAGCATAAATAATCATTACATTAATTGATAATTGTTTGTGTCAGACCCTCTATGATGGATCGTAGCCAGCTCCATATGATGGTGGTTTTTAATTTAAGGTTGCCTGACAGATAGAAAACAATATATACTCCTTGAATGTTTTGAACTGCAGCCATGATGGGTTAAAGGGCAAAGACAGGAGGATCATGGGAAAGAGCCCACCCATATTCTCATTTGCTCAGGTGGATATAAGAAGGCAGAAGGTTAAAGTCGGGTCAGCAGAGGAAGTTGCTGCGTTTAACGGTCGAGAGTGGAGGTTTTTAGATGCAAGTGACAGTGGTGGGAACCTGCCCTTTTACCCCTTTCTCCCTCCCTCCCCCCACCGGTGTCTTGGCCAAGTGGATATGAGGTGGTAAAGGGTTAGGCAGAGTGTGAGGCAGGGGGGCGAGGGGGAGGTAAGATGTGAGAGGAGATGGTACGAGGCTGCCCTTTCCTCTCTCGTTCCCACCTCCACGGCCAGGCCCTTCTATATTTACAGGTCTATTTCCAGACTGACATGAATTTATGGGCCGGTCCGAGGCATGCTCGTAACAGGACCCCCCTTTTTGCTCAGCGTGTGTGTGTGTGTGTTGCATGCAGAGGTCTCTCTCTCTCTCTTAAATAGCCACATATACATGCCCACAGATGTTAGAATTATTAACCATCATGCATGCACACAAAGCAATTCTGATCTTAAGCAGCCATTCTGACTGTCACACCAAAGTATTTTGCAGCTCTCTAAAAGCCTCCAGAGGTTGAAGTTTTGCCTGCGATGCCCGTTTTAGTGGCCATTTAGCGAATAAATAATCTTAAAATAACTTCCACTCTTTTGTGAGCACCTTAATTCAAAGCTCTGACATGCTTAGATGTGCTTTAGCATGGGTGGCCTGCACTGACAAGCATGGGAATCTATAAACCCGCCAGTGTTGGTGTCCATTGAGCTAAACAGGGAATTGATCCCCTAACCCTGGACGTGTTGGCGCCAGCAGGGCTCCCATTGGTCAATTAATTCCTGGAGTATTGCAGAATTTAAAGAGGTGTTTCCCAGAGGTTTGAATTTCAGTTTGGAGACACTCTGTGTGATCAGTTTTCTGCGTTTCAAGGGAGTTTGAGATAACTTCCATGAAGAATTAAAGAGTTATTTGAAACTTGTGATGGACAGTCTGTAGTGGAGCCGAAACGATCAGTTGATTGAGAGAAAATTAATCGGCAGCTTTTTTGATACTTGATTGTAATTCTCATTCAAGCTTCTAAATTATGAGGATTTTGCTGCTTTTCTTTGTTATGTGACAGTAAACTGAATAGGGCTGCCGCTAACAGTTACTTTCATTAATTTTATGATTAATCAGTCTATATCTAAATAATAATCTTAAAAAAGTTTGGACAGGTTCGTGTTTATCACTGTATCACAGTAAGCGTTTGTGAACTGAGGACACTAATTGCTGAAGTTTTAAAGTGAAATTCTTTCTCATTCTTTCTTGATATATGACTTCAGGTACTCAGCAGTTCAGGGTCTCTGTTGTTGTATTTTGTGTTTCATAATGCACCACACATTTTCAATAGGAGGCAGGACTGAACTGCAGGCAGGTCAGTCTAGTTCCTGAACTCTTTTACTATGAAGCCACAGTGTTGTAACACCTGCAGAATGTGTCTTGGCATCGTCTTGCTGAAATAAGGAGGGACGTCTCTGAAAAAGACGTCGCCTGGACGGCAGCATATGTTGCTCCAAAACCTGTCAGCATTAATGGGGCCTGCCAAGATGTGCAAGTTACCCATGATGCAGTAGGCACTAACACAACCCCATACCATCACAGATGCTTACTCAGTCATGATGCTATCAGCAGTTTCCTGGATTAACCTGGATTTACAAATCATTGCATTCTGCTTTTATGTTTTTAAATAGTGTTCCAACCTTTTTGGAAACAGGATTGTTTCTCTTTCAACTTTCATAGCTTTCATTGTGTGCATGATTATAAACATTTAGGTTTATAAAGCCTTATAGATGTGACCTCAATAATGTTACCAAAATCTGTTACTTGACTTTGTAGTAGAGCTGAAACGATCAGCTGATTGATTGAAAATTACTTAAACTATGAACTAGTTGTCAAAAGAGCTGCAGCTTAATTTTCTAAGCAAAAATGCTTTTATTTTATTTCTCTCTATTTGTCTATCTCTATTTATTTTTCTCTCTATTTATTTAGCCTTTTATTTCTCACTCAAGCTTCTAAATTATGAGAATTTGGCTTCATCTCATGTGATAGTAAACTTAATATCTCTGGGATTTAGACTGTTAGCTGGACAAGATAAGTCACTGAGCTTTAGATAGCTTTTTTGGTCAATGAAAACATCTTCATTTATGATCATAAATGATGAAGAAAAGCACCAAATCCTTACCTTTAAGAAGCCAGAACCAGCAAATGTTTGATATTCTTGCTTGAAAAACTATTGAAACAATTGATCGATTATCAAAATATTTGGCAGACAAAAAAAGACCAGTTTTTTCCAGATTCTGACATTTACTAGACTTACTAAAATGTTTATCATTGAACAGTACTCGTACAAAGTCTTGAAAGTTTGGAAAATGCTTCATTTTAACAGTTACGTTTTCAAGACTAGGAATATGCTTGAATTTGAAAATGGAATGGAAAAATGTAAGATTTTTCAACATAATCTGCTGTTTCATCGACAAGGTCACTCATGCAAACATTTTAATATTTGATATGAAACATTCTTCATCATCATGTTTGTTTGATCTCTGGCATCGAAAGTAGCGAGAATTAAGTAACCATGATCAAAATATTTAAATCAAAGTTAATATGAACGGTCAAATATAAATTGATTGCTGTGGGTATAAAGAAATTCACTTAACTATATAATGCACGACTGCATTTCTAGTTTCATTTAAAATGTGATGATAAAGGCTTCAAGAGTCAGGTCTTGAAATTCCTTAAAAGTGATTGAACTTGAGTCGCAACAAGCTGTACGAACCCTGATTAATTAAGAAAATAATAAATATTTGCACCCCCTTTTTGCAAGAACACATCAAATGTAGTTTACATTTTACACGCATTTTTACGATTATTCTCCTCTACAGCGAGGTTTTTGTGAGCTTCTCTGAGCATTAAAACCTAATACAGAAGTCGAGAAGCAATGACATGTTTCAAGTCATTCAAATGAAATAAAGTCGGACTGAGTTCTTCAAGAGCCGCAAGTTGTGTGACTAACATCCTTCCTTGCTTACTCAGAGGGAAATGTTGTGTCTCATCAGTAATAAATGGACCTAAACACTGTCAGCTATGTCCTCTCTGACTGTTGAGTTTTTAGTTCCTCTCAAGTGCAGATTTCAGAGGTGGTCCTGAGCATTACTCAATCACTGAGGCTCCTGTTCCTCCCAAACACGCACCAGCTCTCATTTCTTCTTTGTCTTTTCTTCCTTCATGTTTCTTTCTTTCCTTCTTCTGCTCTTTGTCTCTTCTGCACTGCCTCCAATGATAAAGCTGGATTTTACTACTATTTTACCCCTCGACTTACTGGAATGCGACATTTGGCAACTTTATTAGACAAAGTCTGAACGTGTATTTGAAAACAGCAAAGTTTTTAACATGCCTTTATTCATCTTTTCGATTGCAGCTTCTTGTGACCTTTTGACATCCACAGTTTGAACAAACTGAAATCTGAAATGTTTGAAGTTCGAACAGAAATCTGACATGTGTTCACCTTGTTTTGACGACCCAAAGATGAAGTCACAGACACTATCTGAAGAGTTAGAGCTTTATTTCAGCAGGACTTATGTATGTGTTTAAAATACTTTTTATAACTCAAACAAAAAATGTCGTAATGTCTGGCTCATCAGTATTTACAAAATGGCCCAAAAAACAAAAAAGTTTAAAACTTTATTTTGCATGTTTTTTGCTGAAAATGCTATAAATCTTTTGTAACAAACCAAACTGCTGGAAAATCAGTCAAATTTAGCCAATTTTTAGTCAAAATGGAAGACTTGTCGCACCCTTTTAGCAGGGTGTTAGGGCTCCACGCCCAAGAAAATTTGACATTTTTCAAAAAATATATACAGTTTCACATTATTTTTTACCTTTATGATTACCATATCTGTGTTTTAAACATTGGTGGAAAAAAGCTAAAGAATGACACTTGGAGCCGACTACAACCATTATATCTGCGTCACTTAGTTTTGATGTTCTTCAAACCGATGTTACATTCATTAAGTTTAGGTGGTGCAGCCCAAAACAGTTTGAGTCCTGCACCAAAGCCTTATAACAGCAGATAGGCCTCCAGCCTCAATATACATTCATGCACAAGGAGATGCGGCTTCCACAGACCAATATGGCGGCCACATTGATGCGTTGCTCCAATGAACAGCAGCTGCCAATTTGGTATCTACGTGTGTATGTCTATGGCAACCACCTGTATAACTGCTTCAGTCCCATCAATGTTTTGTCGCCAGTTTCGTGGCCAAGCTTTTAAGTTTTATGGCCTCACAGGAAGATGATGTCACCTGGTTGGTTTTAATATTTTTCCAATCAGGAAACCAGCCATCAATTTGATCTTCATTTGAATAACTAAACATTTTACATTTACATTCATTGTTTTGGAGATAAAAGATAAATATCAGTGACTCTTCAATAGTCCTGATCAGGGTTCAACTTTCCACACAAATAGTTTGCATGTTTTGAGGCGAAAAGGGTGAAAAAGTGTGACGAAGATGCCCCACCCCACTGTGTGAAGTCATAAAAATGTTTGCAAATGGCGATGTAGATCCGAGAGCAGGAAAGCGATCTGTTTCGAGTACCCGATCAAATTCCCGTCCGCTTTCGTTCCTCGATCTGCACTTTAAAGGCCGTCTCCCCAGCTGTCACGCTAGGCCGTGTCAGCTCAACGCGTTACGCTGGCTGTTCACTCCCATGATGCCTTTCATCTGTTGTCCCAGCTGGGTGAAAGGGGTTTAGGGACAGACAGACAGACAGACAGAGAAAGAGAGAGAGAGAGAGAGAGAGAGAGACGGTCACGGCTCTGAACACCTGCCTGTGTTGCAACGACACAACATGCTGTTAGCTAATGCAGGTGTTTGGCAAATGTGTTTTTATAACCCGATTTGTGGTCAGTGTGTGTGTGTGTGTGTTTAGCGGAGGTCAGCTCAGGTCGGTCCGGCTCGTGTCCTCAGAGCGTTGTTTTGATCAAAGTCCTGGACTGCAAAGAAACCCAGAGACCTCAGACTGCTCTCTCTTTCTCTTTTTTCTTTTCTTTTTTTTCACTCTCTGTCTGTCTCTGTCTGGTCTGTGTCTAAACTATATTATTAATGTAGCTGCTGAAGAACAGAAACTCCGCTTTTGAAACGTTGATGTTACACAGAGCCTCGACATCAAATCTGGAGAATAATGGCAGTAAATTTGAGTAAAATACAGCTTTGCTCATTTCTTGCGAATGCATCGCACGGGATACAGATGTGGGGGTTTAATTTGTTTAATCACGAATCTCCTGGTAATACTGCTCCTGTGCAAATAGTGCTTTAGGTTCAACTACAACTTAATACTGTGCTACAATTACTGAGTTTTCTGATTAGTTCTACAGTAGTTTACTTCAGGCTTTGAAAGATTTGGAATGTCAGGTTGCCTGGTTCCCATCAGAATTAATTAATTAATCATTTAGTCCACAAAATAGTAAAAAATTTGTGAAAAATCCTCATCACCGGGGGAGTCGTTTTACCGTAGTCACAACGCAGAACTCTCAGGACGAGTGTGAGAAAAGGAGCATGTTTTCCCAGTTCTGCGATTTACACTGCAGACTGGAGTCTCTGTTAACAGTGACAGACACACTCATCTCCTCTATTAAACATCTGTATTTTCATGCTGGTCCGGTGCTGTCTCTCCCTGTGGAAGCCCATTACCGCCAATGAAAAGACAAATGTCCTGGAAGTCATTGTAATGACAAAAGTTTTCAAAATAATGCATTCGCTTCTGAAAATAATGAGAAACTTTCTCTTTTTATTGAGATACTAACTCATTGTATGTTGCACTTTATTTAGTAAGAAGTCGTTATATAGAGTGACGTCCAGTGTCCCTCATGTGACGTGCTTTTGCAGCAGTGTGTTTTGTTCTTGACAGTGTGTTGAACACTTGGTTATATTTTGGTGAAGAACTTTGTATGCGTCTCTATACAGGTTGCAGTCTAGCAGGAAGTGTTGCTCTTTTGGTTGCCAGGTTTGTTTGTGTCACCCAGTTGTGTCTCTCAGTTTCTGCTCACTCTTGGGAGTTGGGTGTTTGTCCAGCGGTTGATGTACTTTTCTTTGTCTTTGGCTGTAATTCGGTCGCACCAGATTGTGTTTGGGTCGTGCTGAGTCTGTGTACCGTTACTCTTCTTCCTCTGTGTACCGCGTGCTCCTGTCTTTCCATCCGTCCGTCCGTTCATCCATCCCTCCATCCCCGTGGCTAACAAACAGAGGAGCAGCATTCCAGCAGTGCCCCCTGTCAAAGCATCTGTATTGTGGCGTGCTGCTCACATTGTTGTGTCAGACAAAGCCTCGCTCTCAGTGGAATAACCCAGCTGGACGCCGGCCATCGCCGGGGTCACTCAGGGCCGCCGGACCGCACCAAAACAGCCGACCTGACAGCCCGGGTCCGGCCAGGATAGCAGGCCAGGAAACACACTTTGTGTGTCTGTGTGTGTGTGTATGTGAATCCAAAGTTCATCGGCCGCGCTCACTTATTTACCAGACAAACATATTTTTTTTCTACACTGAGAGATGTCTCACATCTGTGTTGCTTCTTTACAAGCTTGAACACACCTCAGTAACTGTTCCACAAAAGCCAAAATACTCTTGTTTCCATAATCGCTCTCATCTTTATATTCCTGCTCTGTTAAATAACCTCTAAGAAATGTTTTTATTGTATATAAATTCATTTGGTAGCATGGTTGTTGGTTGCTGGTAGTTTCCAGTGGCTGTCAGGTGGGAAAAACTTGCATCTTTAAAATGTCAACATGTCCGGATTTCTCCAGAATTCCCCCAAAGTGGGAGAAGTGAGTTTTTCACTTGTGTGCAGCAGCGTTTGGAAGGTCGAGTCCAGATTCCAGTCAAAATTAGTCAGCACCACTTGGCTTCAAAATGTCTAAAAACAACTAATATTGTCAGTCCAAAACCACTGTCAGTGAACCGGCCACATTCCACTTTCTTTGTGTGTGTGCGGGTCACATCAGGCAACTAAAAAACAACAGTTTTTTTCCATTGGTGACTGTAGCTCGCACTGTATGGTTTGTCTATAAAAATATGAGAAAACTGATGTTTCACTGTTGTGTTGCAATTATTGTCCAAACAAAAGCTCCTTTTATTACCAGTTATTACTGTTATTTAGCAGATAATAACATTTATATCCAGACATTTATATCAGCAGACAAATATTATCGGCTGATGTTGATTTATTACAGACATATTCTTATGTAGATACAATATTTTAGTTTAAATTCAACTTTATACAACTTCACCCAGGTTCCACTAAAAGTAGTAAACAGTTACTAATTAACTGTTAAAAAAATCTAGTCAGTAATGTAATCCAAGTATCACAATATCAAAGCAATGTAACTCGATTACTTCTGGATTACCTCAATATAAAATATAGTGAAATTGTTCAGCCTAATAAAGTGTTTTTAGGGCTGCAACTAATGATTATTTTCATAATCGATTAACAGGTCACTTATTTTCTCAGTTAATTGATTAGTTATTTGATCCATGAAATGTTAGAAAATGGTGATAACGGCTCTACATGACATCCACAAATGTCTTGTTTCTCAAAAATATTCACTGTACTGTCAGAGGAGTAAAGAAACCAGAAAAATATTCACATTCTCAGAATTTTTACTTTTTTTTAAATGACTTAAAACAATTAATCGATTATCAAAATAGATGCAGATTAATTTAATAGTTGAGTAATAACAGATTCAT
This sequence comes from Lutjanus campechanus, assembly GCA_027495735.1. NCBI lineage: Eukaryota > Metazoa > Chordata > Actinopteri > Lutjaniformes > Lutjanidae > Lutjanus > Lutjanus campechanus. The sequence continues at coordinate 2,860 of JAJHUR010100865.1, read as the reverse complement.
CTTGCAGCTCTTAGTGTTTTGTGTTAGTTGTTTGGTTTATTAGTTTGCCCAGATGTTCCTTCCTTTATTTTGCGCAATTTATTGATAGATAGATTGATTGATAGATAGATAGATTGATTGATTAAGTCAAAGACAAAAAATGAAGCACTTTTTCACCCAGCCCTAACCTGAGGTTTATTGTGTGTTTGTGTTTTTTTATGACTGATATCTTACTTTTAATTTCTGTGTTCTCTCTGATTGTCTCTCTCAGACTGAGCGACGGGATGATAGAGGTTCCCCACCCTCCTCCTCCTCCTCCTCATCTCTCTGCTCGGGGCACTTGACTCTGCCTGTGACCTTTGGCCTCCCCCCGCCGGTGACCTCTGA
>JAJHUR010100864.1:1194-33860 GCA_027495735.1 Lutjanus campechanus | reverse complement strand
GAGAGAGGGGTCTGTGTGTGTGTGTGTGTGTGTGTGTGTGTGTGTGTGTGTGTGTGTGTGTGTGTGTGTGTGTGTGTGCTCTCATTAATCACAGCAGTGTTGTTCTTCCAGCGGGATACTCTGATCCCAGGAGAGGAACCATCTGTTGCTCAACACTTTTTCTTCTTCTGTGGTGAGAAAAAAGACATAAACTCTGAACCAAACTCATTAAACATCAGAGGTGAAAAAACACTGAACATCATCTCAAACCAGCATCAACAAATCTGTTGTCGCACTGACTGCTGGAGGAAAAAATATGATATTAAAGGTGCAATATGTAATGATTACAGCAGTCCAAATAGTGAGTTGGAGCCATCGACTGTATGTTAAATAGATTGAAATCCTATTTAAAATACAGTCTATGGTTGAAGTGAGTTGTCTCCCTCTGCTGTAAATATACACAGTAGTGCTTTGCAGCCTGCTAACATGCTAACAATAACAATGGCCACATGCTAATCTATAATGTTTAATGTTCCACCATACAATTCATTGCCAATTCAAGCCCAAAAATATATATTACAATTACTGGTAAAAAAAACACCAAAAAAAACCCCAGTGACATCAGGAAAGTCATGGAAGAGCTGGCTGCAGCTTGAACACAACATGTGGTGAAAACTAAAGCAAGGACTCCCCCTAGAGTCAGAATGGTAGGAGCACCTGCTGTAGACATGATACACAGTAGAACCACCAGGCCAAATGTAGTGGAGTAAAAAGTACAGTAGTTGAGATGTAGTGAACTAAAAGTATTAAGTTGCAAAAAATGTAAATCGTGCAGGCAAACGCACAGACGTTTGCTTCCAATGCAAGGCAATTAATTAACTCATTATGCTAATTATTCAAATTGCCCAACATGCAATAATTCATAGCGTCACACCCGACATGCAGTGACAGGTGGTGGATGACAGATTCTAGCTTCATGTCTCTGGCTTCTATTGAAAATGACTTGTAGCCTGTTGCTGTGTGTAGTCTGAACACACTGTTAGCAATCAAGCTTAATCCCATCTGATACGTCTATAGATTACATTTTAATCATAAAAGTTCATAGGAAACAAAACTGCCAGGTTTCATATAGCCCTTATTTCCAGCAGACCATGAGGCTGTAAAACTAAATGAAAATTTGATCAGAATCTCATAAGTTTGCCCATAACTTATGACATATGACGACATATGATATTGATTATTTATTGGACATTTAATACTACATAAACATACCTAATGATATATTCAAAATAAATCTTAATTCAAGGACCAGTGTGTAGGATTTAGTGGCATATATTGGTAAGCTTGTAAATTGCAATCAACTGCACGTCTCACTCTCCCCTTCCAAGAATATAGGTGAAACTACCAAGGAGACTGAGGAAAACGGCTGTATTCTGTCTGTCCTGGGCTACTGTTGAAACATGGAGGTGCAACGTGGTGGACTCTGTGAAGGAGGACCTGTGCAGAGCAAACACTACAAAAAGACAAACATAGAAACTACAGATATGAATACTCACTCTAACCCGAGGAATGATTTTTAGAATGTAAACTGTTGAAATATTTTCTCACACTTGTTTGATACCAAGGTTATTATAATTAACTAAAGCTGAAATAAAAATGTCTTATTTTAGTTCTTAGTCAAACTTGGTAACACAACAAACACGAGAAGGCACTCGTCTAAGTGAGACTGTGATGTCCACATGACTGGGTGTCAACTGCCTTCAACTAAACCTAATACTGAAACAGAAATTAAACTAAAACTGAATATTTTTAAACAATACAAAATAAACTGAAACAAGCAAACCTACACTGGAAACTAAATGGAACTGAACTAAACTGAAAACAAAAATTAAAAACAAAATGAAAATAAAAAAATAATGAAAAATACAATTCTGTTTGGTACTTCTGAGACTTGGCGGGTACAAGGCTACACAACTAAACAGAAATGTAGTCAAAATCTCATAATTGTGTCCTTAAATTAATTTTGTATTGGCTGATATATTATTACATACTATATAATGATGTGAAAAATAAATCTCAATTCTCAGCCAACAATAATAGTATAAAGAATGTAATATTGTTACATTTGGGAAACTTACATTTGATTATAGGTGATTTTAATATACATAAATGCACTTTTTTTCCCCAAAGAAGCTCCTTGTTTTATAGCATTTAAAAACAATTCAGTTGGAGTTAATTTAAGATATACTTTAAAAAAAAATCTAAATCAGAATCAGAAATACTTTATTGAAATTGTTTATTTGTCATTATATATTATTTCTGTTTTGTTTTATTACATTGTTTTAGTGTTTAGTGTAGTGATTTATGGTGCTTGGATTTACTGTTAAATGTTTTTAAAATGATACTACCTATTTGCTATTCGATGGTGTTGAGTAAAGGTTCGAAAAAGAAAAAGCGGTGCTTTGGCACCACCCAGTGGTCAAATACATGCGTGACAGCTCCCGGCGTACTTCCGGTCGTCCAGTCCGCAACCAGCGCCGTATATGACATATACTGTATACATATCGATTTATAATAGATAATGATATCTAATAGTTCCTTATCCTAAATCTATGCGTTAACCCCATTTTTTAATCCGACCCTGCCCCATTCCTAGTTCCTAGGTAGGTAGCTCCGAAGGTTCAGTTTATCTGCCTCCACTTCCCATCATCCCCCTCGCTGATTTCTCCGGAAGAAAACCTCCGCTTCTCCCTTGCACTTCCTCTTTCCGTCAACGGAGTTTAGGTAGGACGTCTGTTGAAGGATTCCCTTCCTTAAATCTGCTTTAAATCATGATTTTGTTTGTTCATCCACTGTAAACCAACATCTCTAAATGTGTAGCAAGTGTATACGAATAAGTCCTACTGAGTATTTTAACTGCCGACCTGTGTTTTAAAGCATTTTAGTGATATTGTGTTGCTCACTTGGTGACATGGCGCTGTAACAGCGGTGTGTTGTAGCTAAAAGGCCGGCAGTCGCTACAGACAGACCGGATCTGGTTTGATGAGAGCCTTACTGAGAAGATACAGATAATTTGGTTTATACATAACTCTCAAAGTTGAGAAGTTGTTCTGTAGCTGTCAAAACATAGGCTACTTCCTTCGGTAACATTAACATTTAGTGAGTTGCTGTAGTTAGCTTGCGAGGCTAACGGTAGCTAACAAGTTAAAGATAGTATAAGGCAGGAAAGTGAGGAACATGTGAGGAGATAGTTGCCACTGCGTTGCCTATTTTGACGTGTCATTGAAAATTGAGTCAGATAAGATGAATGTGTTAATAAAACACAAACTTGATGTTAGCCAGAGGCTCATTAGTTAGCATTCTCCTGTCAAGCTGGTAAATAACGCTATCTTTGGTGTGTTTCAGTACACGATGGGACGTGTGATCAGGGGACAGAGAAAAGGTGCGGGCTCCGTGTTCAAAGCCCACGTCAAGCACAGAAAAGGTGCTGCTAGACTCCGTCACGTTGACTTCGCTGAACGCCATGGTTACATTAAGGGGATTGTGAAGGTAAGTTGGGACTGTCATTGTTTGAGGGGAGCTGATGGATATGATGCTGGTTGTTGTTGGTGTGCATTGTGACATTTCCTTCTGGTTCAATCTCAGGATATCATCCACGACCCCGGCCGTGGTGCTCCTCTGGCCAAAGTGGCTTTCCGTGACCCATACCGCTTCAAGAAGAGGACAGAGCTCTTCATTGCTGCTGAGGGCATCCACACTGGACAGTTCATCTACTGTGGCAAGAAGGGTAAGAGGCTGAAAGCAAACTTGATAGCAGAGGTGTCCTCTTAAACTTGACATGTCAAGTGAGACTCCTTAGTTGACTGAGATTCTTAAAGTTTTCCAGTGTACATTTATCGGGATAAAGTATAAGATTACTAATGGCACATGGATAATGTTAGGAGTTATAAATAATAAACGTATTTTAATATCTGCTGGGGCACTTGTTAAAAACTGCTTTTGACGACATGCGTTCCTGAAACAGTGATTTTGGCTTTTTACTAAGCTGTATTGTACTCAGTGCAGTGCAAGGCATTGGCATGGCATCCTGTAAAGTTTACACCAAGTCTCAAAATCACCACAAAACTGTAATGGAAGCCACTTGAGTGTGTCACCTGCCCTGCATAAACCACAGTTCATGGGAAAATTATTCCTGAACTATGAGCAGAAGGTACTTTTTACTTTTCTGACTGAAATATGTTTCACATCAAATGAAAAACAATTGTTAAAATGTGATTTCTGATTAGGATACAGCCTTATTTTCTAGGATTCTTCCAGCACAAAGAAAATTAACTATCTAGACCTTTTTGAAGTGAAATCTTTAACATTTCTTGTGTTATTCATGTTTAAATACTGGCATTGGGATTTAGAAATATGTCTTTTAAGTAAATCATTGTTACAGATGCAGTTGTATTGCTTGCATATAATCAAGTGGATTTTGACCCATTTTACATTAAAGTGATTCTGTAGTTGTCCCTAAATATAATGTTGAAGTGATGCACAGATACTATTACTGTCTGATCCAGCGAGACTGCAGTCACAGTGTTTAAGGAAAAATTACTTGAGGGTCTTGTCCAAACATGGTACTGACATGTAAAATTGCACATGAAAGGGATAGTTTGACTGTAGAAATGTTTAACATTTGAATAATCACCAAATGTTATGGTTTTATTTTACCTGTGGTATTTAAGTTTCTCTGGAAACTTAATGTGCATGTTTTTCACTGGGCCCAATTATAGATTTGTCATCATACAAGATGTGGTATCAAAGATACTGACATGCAATTTCAGAATAAACTTAACACAGCAGGTCGGTCCTTTAAATGCAGTGCTTGGAATGGGGTAAAATGGGGGTCACATTGGTGGATGGAGGTGTGTGACATTTGAGCGTGAAGCCCAGGGTTGAACTTACTGTGTTTCATCCCACAGCTCAGCTGAACATCGGCAATGTCCTGCCCGTTGGCACAATGCCTGAGGGTACCATCATCTGCTGCCTGGAGGAGAAGCCCGGCGACAGAGGCAAGCTGGCCCGCGCTTCAGGAAACTATGCCACAGTCATCTCTCACAACCCCGAGACCAAGAAGTCCAGAGTCAAGCTGCCCTCAGGCTCCAAGAAAGTTATCTCCTCTGCCAACAGAGCTGTTGTTGGTAAGGACTTTTGCAGACTTTTGCTTCTCATGTTTCCTCTTTGACATTAAGAAACTTGAACTGCTTTCAGAAGTGAAAGGGGCTCTGTAGTGCACTTTCTGACCAGCTCTGCCCCTGTATGTTACAGGTGTGGTTGCTGGAGGTGGTCGTATTGACAAGCCCATCCTGAAGGCTGGTCGTGCTTACCACAAGTACAAGGCCAAGAGGAACTGCTGGCCACGTGTCCGTGGTGTGGCTATGAACGTAAGTGAACATACTGCAGCTATGTTGTTTGAGATGCAAATCAGGTGAAACTGATGGATACAATCGATAAGTGTGCAGCAAATCAAGCCCTCAAGGATTGATGTGGAAGACAGTAGTGAGATGAGAGGGGGATGGTTGGCAAGTTTAATTTAGTAGGTGCATGTGTAAATAGTTTTAAGCTGGAATGTAAGTTTTTGGCGTTAGTCTCATTAAAAAGGGTAGTGCTTACCAAATGTGGACATGAGTTTAATAAGGTTCTTAAATATTTTACTGATTAATGAAACAAGAGAATATTGATGTCCTGAGGAAGAAGTCTTGATACTGTGAGACTGGAGGAGAAAGAGATGCAGACAGAATGGTCATGTTCTACAAGGAGGTGGAGGTGATGATTCAGCTTTAGTGTCTAGTCATTTCTGTCTGCCTGACCACAAGTGCTCATTATTAGCCATAGTAACTGTTAACTTGTGCAGGACATTAACAAATTTGAAAAACAAAGAGTTGATCTCACTGTATATATTGGACGGAGCACTTCTCTGTTGATGTGAGTGGTTCAGGAACTGGGTCAGGCTCGTTGTCTTAGATGTGGTTTCGTGACAACTTGAGCTACAGCAGTTAGTTGATTCGAAGATTCATCCTGAAGGAAAAAATGTAAGGATTTATTGCTTTTCTTTGTTTATGGTGGTAATTTAAGAGTGTTTGGGTTCTGCACTGTTAATGGACTAAAGAAGCTATTTGAAGGCTTCACTTTAGGCTCTGGAAAATGGTTATGAGCATTTTTCACAATTTTCTGACCTTTCATATCCTAAATGATCAGTTAATTGTGAAAATAGGCAGGTTAATTGATAATGAAAATAATCATAAGTAGGAATGTGCATGATGACTTGTCAAATCGATTAAACATTGACAGGAATACTAGTCTGTTAGATGTACAGTGCCGTTTAACTGTTGGATGTTAAGATGTTACGAAGCTGTCCACCACTAGCTGGAGCTGCAGCCTGGATTTAAAATAGGTGGAAATGAGTCATGGATCAAAAAGCACTGAAGCGGCACATCAGGGCAAGTCAGAGGAGGAAGTTGGAGGTTTTTGTGAGAATATAACCTCACTATAACGAGTCAAGGTTCCTCAGACTGACCATTTTTTTCTCTCTCCACACAGCCTGTTGAGCATCCCTTCGGTGGTGGTAACCATCAGCATATTGGTAAACCCTCAACAATCAGGAGGGATGCACCTGCTGGTCGCAAGGTCGGTCTCATTGCCGCCAGACGTACAGGAAGACTGCGCGGAACAAAGACCGTGCAGGAGAAGGAGAACTAGATCTGACTTTCTTGATAATAAAACCTGGTCCAAAAGAATTCTGCTCTCTTGCTTCATTTCTGGGTCGACAACACACACACACACACACACACACACACACACACACACACACTAAAGGTCAAATCTGGGACACTTGATATTTAAGTGATAAAATGATCAGCTAGTAGGCTGGGCAATTTATCAATATTGTGATACAAGACTAGATATTGGCAAAGATTTAGGATATTGTGATAAGTGTTTTTTCCTGGATTTAAAGGTACATTACAGTGAAGGGGTGCAATTTTCTTAATGTATCATTCTAGCTGTTCTGTCTTTAACCACTTGAACCACATTACTGAAAAATCTCACTGTTAATATTTTGTGAAGGCACCGTTACACCTGTACAACCACAGAATGCTCCCTGAAACATGACTAATACAGCCATACGTCTAATGCTTCTCTCAGGCTGAGGCCTAATTTAGAGTAATCAAACAATGTTGTTTAACGTGACCTGAATCAAAAATATGGTAGATAGTCAATGCAGAAGTAGTCCTTAAGTAGGAAAAGCACAGGTGTAGATAAAATTAGTGAAGGCTGAATTCCATTTAGCTTGTTCAGCGTAATATTTGTACCAACTCCTGCTTTTCCTGTTATGAGAAATCAAGATGTCTACTGGTGAAAGTCTTTCCTTCTCATCCCAAAATGGCAATTTATGCCTACAGCTGTGTGAATATTAGTATTTAGAGTATTTAAAAATGTTTTGCGTACTAAACAGTTATAGTTTGTACATTTTAGTAGTTTTATTTTCAGATTTTGTTTTCGGTTCATAGTTTTATTTTTTAAGTTATAATACGGTGGGTATTTGTTAGGGGCAAGATTAAATAAGTTCAGAACAGGTATTACAACACAACACTGAAGACTTCGTTAAAGGCAGTTAACCAGTCATGTAGTGATCCTACAAACGTGTACCAATGCCTCCTCCTTCCTGTTTCTGTTGACAAATTTGACCAAATTGACAAAAGACTAAAAGTAAAGACATTTCCTGTACAGTTTAAGTTAGTTTTGTAAAGACTACGTTTTCAGTTTTTCTGAAGTCAAGTTTTTATTTAAGGTAATAAAAATGTTTTTTCATACCCAGATTTAGTTAGTAATCAAGTATAAGAACCTTGTTACTGACTATTATCATGACTTTATTTGCTACTTATCACTTTTGATCTTAAGTACTTTTGTTAGTGGTGACTATAAAAACAACTATTCCATTAATTCTTTACATTCTAGTCTATTATCTGCACTTGGCTGAGAAGGCTGCAGGATAATTACATTTGTGCAGGAAATCTTACCTCCATTAAGAATATGTTAGTCATTTTTTTGTTGTTGGAACTTGTGAGAACATGTTGATTCAGTCTTATGTTCAGTTTGGTAGTTGTGGTTTGTGTTGTTGACTTGTGCCACTCTGAGAGATGTTTCCCATGTTTTATCTACTTTATGTCAGAAAACCACAAACTCCCCAGAATGACTTTTGAGTTTTAACCATTTACCTACTAAACTGGTAACTTTATGAACACTAGAGGGAGCATGTGTGTCCAGACAGATGGAAAACAGGTCTGGTTGCTCTGGCCCTCATGTGAAATACTGGATCTGTTCTCTTTCTGTGACCCAGTCACAGATTATGACTTTTTGTGTGGTTGTGAGCTGTGAGCAGTTAAACCAAAGATTTCGTTTGAAGGGGTTTTAGAGACATGAAGAGGTTCAGGTATCCAATATTTCTGAGAAAAACTGAAAGAAACATGTGCACCAGAAGTATCTCATTTTTTTTCTTGAGCCAATAAAGGGCGGACCACAGGTTGAGAGCCATGATAAAATACAGTAGCACATTGTCACCTACATGAAGTTGGGAAACTCCAGAGAGACACATTAACAAAAAAAAAAGTTAATTTGAAGCAGCAGAGGCCAAGATATCTTGGTTTTACTGTAAGTTGCAACTCACTTTCTGAGACTCTCAGTCTCTGGTGAACAGGTGACATTTATTGAAGAGTTGTTCCAAAATAAACAGGTTGGCAGACACGTGCACATTTACAGAAATGATCATTAATGTGCATCATTCTTTTAAAAAAACTGAAGTAAAGAGAGTCCTGATGACATTAGCTGGGTTATATTTTAAGGAGTGTTCCCTCTGCAGCAACGGAAGACATTATACACTCGTACACCTCTGCCAAAACTGTAGTAGTATAGTCTACCAATTGATTGATTTTTAATCAATTATTAAATTAATCAGCAATTATTTTAATAATCTATTACTTTTTAAGAAAAAAGGCCAAAGTCTCTGATGGCAGCTTCTTGCATGTGAATATTTTCTGGTTTATTTTCTCTCCTGTGACAGTAAACTGAAGCACAAACATTTGAGGACATCACGTTAGGCTTTGTGAAAATAATTTACGATTAGCTACATATCTGCTTGTGCTGCTGTAACACCCAAATACGTTTTCACAACAGTCATACGGATATAAAATAGTAGGGCTAACACAGCTGTTGCCAATGATATTAATTATGGTTCTGTTCCATTTAGTGCACCAACATGCACAGCAGCAGCACCTCGAGTCCGTTTGACTTGAATGAAACCTGTTAACTCGACTATTTCATGTCAGAATGGCTGCTTTAACAACGTCCCTCCGGGGAATAAATAGAGGATGAATTTTAAAAAGGTGTTGATTCAACTTCATGATCATTTTGGTTTTCGGGGAGAAATGAACAACTCAAATTTTATACTTTTCTACTTTAAGTCTGTAATTGTACATGTACTTAAGTAGTTTATGCATTTCATTACTTTTAAAATCAAAATTCACTACTGAATAGACCTACAATTTGAAAGAATATCCCAACTTTTTAATCTGCATTATCTGTAGCCAATAAGGCTCAACAGGCCAATGAAAACCATGACATTCAGATGAAAACAAAACGCAGCAGCAGGCACAGGTCTGGACTGACCTGTGACTGTGACCCCTGAGCAGAACAGAGCAGGAGCTGCAGTAGTTTGGAGAAACAGAAATCCTTTTCAATTGAGTACCTGCTGTTAATGCATTAAACATCGACCAAAAAGTAACAAATACTTTTGAAAACAATGTCAACAAACCATACTAGTCATAACCTCATAACTCAATACAAAACAACACAGCACATTAACAACAGCTGGTGCAATGACCCAGCTAACATGAGGACATTTAAACACTGTTGTGTTCATATAATTGGACACTTTCTGGATCAGAGTCGGTGATGCTCAGCAGATGTTTATTGGTTACATCCACGAGTAAAAATGAGACACAGGCAAGATTCCATGTTCTTTATTTGCTAAGGGCGCAATGCTTTTTTTGTTATATTTCTGTGCACAAAAAACCTCACAAAGTGAAAGTCCACATCGCGACTGTAGCTCCAGAATTCAACGTCACACCATGGCCAAAACAAAAGTCGGCAAAAAACAGGGCGCAGAACTCTGTACAGTCAATATCTTCTTTAAAAATAACACAAGGACAAAAATGTTCCTCTTAAATCAAATTCTATTTTTAGTGAAATACAACAAAATAAATTCTATAAAATAAGAGCAAAATATTTAAATATAATACGATGGGCAGAATATTTTCATTTGCAGGAGTATTTGGTATGTTTTAGACAAAAAAAGAAAAAGAAAATTCAAAAAATACATGCATTCAAGTTACCAATTAAATACAGTATTTACTGATGTTTACCTTTTACTCCTACAGAATTACAAGTTAGCTCAAGTTGCAACATGACTAACCAGCCGCTATTCTTACGGTACAACCCTGCTGTGGAACCTGTTCTCCATGGAGTGAGGGGGCGAGGGTCTAGCTGCTGCTCGGGATCAATCACTTCATCCCCAACCGCAGCCAGACGCCAAACCTGACCAGCTCCACGGCAGAGAGGAAGCCAATGGGCAACAAGTCTGTCTACAACTAGGCTCTATTGAAGAGACAGAAGCAAACCACACAGTCGTCTATTATACACCAGATAGCCCAGTGCAGCAATTCTGTTGCATATGTGTTGGATTTTTCAGAATTCCTAAAGATGAAAGCTAAGCTGTCTATCCCACCAAAAACTGACTGCCAAATGTGAAGTTGGAGGATTATAATGTGCAATTGAAAAGCCACTTATTCATACATTGGTTCAAAATATCGCCCTCATTGTAGATAGGGTAGATGAGTAGAAAAAAGAACAAAAACAAACAAAACAAAAAAAAACCTAAGGGTAACAACACCCCTCTGGAGATGTGGATTAAGAACAGCTTTAGGTTGTTATGATCACAAGTCTTCCCTTGGGCTACACTATTCTGGTGAGAAGCCATGCTAAATGTTACAGCATATTAACTAGAGCTTCAAAAAGGATTGAATTAATTACCAGAACAAACAAAAAAAAAAAAAAAAAAAAAAAAAAAAAAAAAAAAAAAAAGAAGAAAGGCAATGAGTTTCAGAACAATGTTGCATCACTGCTTTTTCACATCAACCAAACACCGTAAAAGTCCACCCAACCATTCCATATCTCACACTAAAACCAACCACAGCTCGTGAGTTGATTTGGCATCGGTCATAAGGTTGCCAAGGAGCTTAAGAATAATAATAATATAATTATGATAATAACAATGCGTCCTTCTACAGTTGAATGACCAGTAACCGTCCGATGGTAGAACAAACTTTACTGCTGAGCATGGGTGATAAAACAAAGAGGAGTTGTTGTCTTCTTACAGTTTTTTTTGGGCATTTTTCTTATTTATAATATCCATTTTGTTTTTCATAATATCTGCAACATCTCCCAACAGCAAACCACACGGAGTTATGCTACTGGGGGATCTGAACAGTCAAAAACATTAACATACTATATACACCTTTTCGTCATGTAGACAAGCGCATCAGCATCGTCGGCTCTGGGTAAATTTGTTTTTCTTTATTAGAACTCTTGTCCACTCCACTCCTCGCCTCTGCAGCCACCAGCAGGCCCGTGTCACACGGTCAGGCAGCCCCAGGCCAGGGGAGAGCGCCACCCACAGGCTGACGGGAGGGGGAGGCCTGGCTCTGCCCTGCCCTGGGGCCAGAGAGAGAGAGGGGCCCGACGAGGAGCTCTGTTGACCGAAGGATGAGAGGAAGGAGAGCGGGACGATAGAGGCTCGAGGCACAGCAGAGGGGGAGGGGGTGTTACTCCTTAGGTGGGGCTGGCGCCGGGGTAGAGGTGGGGGCAGGGGCAACCTCCTCGGTGCTCTCCCAGTTCTCTTGTGCTCGCGGGCCCGGACCAGGAGTGGGACCGGGGGCCGGGGTGGGGGTCTGGGTGGGGCCTGGGGTCGGGGCGGAGGCAGGACCAGGACGCTGGGGGTTGTTCATGTGCTGAGCAGCAGGCCCGGTGTACGGCTGACCATGGGGGTGGTTGTTCTGTTCAGGAGGAGACAGTGGGCAAAAATCAGTAGACTGTGAGGACATCACTGCACTGACATGTTCCTCCATTATCATGAACATCTGCCACAAACAAACTAAACAATCGAGGCACCAGTACACCTGCAACTCCTGTGTTCTGCGAGGTAAAATTACTGTTTTGCTAAAGGTATTTATTTATTATTATTTATATCCATATTCATATCCATACTTGTGATGAATGAAAATGCTCATTGGGAAGCTGATATGTATTGCGTTCATTGATTCACTGAAGTTTATTCATTACAGAAAATGGACAATTGTGTATCAATTTCAGGCTTAAATTAACGTCTAGTTAGTCGCTCCCATGACCATTTTTAGCCCTGCCCATATGGATACAGATAATTTCTTATACTGCGCTGGTTACATTATTGTTTACCTGCCCCATTCAAGTGCCTTTATTTATTATGTAGATTGAGTAGACTAATGATGCTACCTACATTTTTTTTTGTTTATTCTTGTTTTTAATCCTTTCATTCCTTTTTTACTCTATTATTTTTTGTTGTTATCCATTATCTCATTTTCATGCCTACAACAAGATATAAAGTGCCTTGTGTCTTAATTTGGTTGGTTGAAATGATAGATAATGGTGTAATCACTCATCCCAAATATTTAGACTTTTTAGAAAACAATTTGACAAAAGTAGTTTCATTTGTCAGGGACAGAAAGCACAGAAAGTTGCCTTCACTGTTGTATCATCACAAATTGGCTATAAAGTGTGAGCACTGAGGCACGAAATAGCACTTAGGATGCTGAAGTAAAAATCTTTGTTGCCATGGTTACTCCATTGGCATTGTTTATGGCTAATACAAGAGTGGCTATGAGAACTGACATCACTTTCATGTTCATTCTCTTTGCTCTGCTATAACAGGTAAGACACAAAAAGTAAATACAACAACTAGCAATCAACAAGAGAGTCGTTTATACGTCACTGAGACCCCAAGACACTACCTGCTGAAACTGGGTGGTCCCAGGAGAATGTGGGTACAGAGAGGTGTCCTCAGGTGGGGAGGAGTCTTGATCATCAGGTGCTTCCTGCTCATCTGGCTCCTAGCAGACATGAAATAAATGTTATCACAAATTTAATCATACCTTCAGGGTAAAAATATGAATATTTAGAGCAGAAATCACTAGTTTATTTGAGCAAAACAGTGCATACAACGTTAAACTTCTGCAATTCAGTGTGAAATAGTGAGTAGGTTATGTGGGGAAGTCATGTTTCCAACTGTGTTACGTTATCAAGTAAAATGAGGTTTAAATGAGATTCGATTATGTGTGTGGGTGGATTCTACACCTGAGAGCATCTTCTCAGCACCAGAGCTGCTGCTGCTGCTGCTGGCAGTTCTTTAGAAAAAGAGCTCACAGAGGGTGACCACCAACTCTCACTCTGGTGTGGAGGTCATTTCAAAGGATAAGGCTGGATTCGTTTTTGTCAGTAAGAATATTCAATAACTCCAGCCTTATAAAATAAACAACTGTTAATCATATGTCCATGTGACAAGGTAAATTAACATTTCTGCTGAATGATGCAAATTACAACACAAATTCATAAATGAAAAAATAACAGAACCTGTCAGGCAATTAACCCTAATGTCTAGTACATTAAGCTCATGTATTAATAAATGCCATCACAAAAACATCCCTGCATTGTTTTAACTGTCTTCTCAATAAATCTATTATCCAGTAACTAGATACGGATGGAATATCACAATAGTGCAACTCTTAACTGCCAATAAAATTCTAAACTACATCTGATATGATGCAAATAAAAAAACGGTTAGTAACCTTTAGTATATCTAGTATTTTCAAAGCTTAAACCAGGAGCTACAAAAATAACAAATTCCTATAAATATACAGTATATCACCTAAAATAGCATGATGGATGACAAACTCTTGCTTTCATGCACTGTAAAGTCCTGCACTATGTTGCACCAGCTATGTGTAAGTTTTCTCCTAAGTTCAGGTGTGAAGTCGACACTAGAGGCTTAACAACTACTAGAGCTATATATCATATATATAAAAAATGACCGAAATAACTCGGTAACAAGTACAAGTATTGGAACTTCTCTAATCAGACAATACCTGCATTTGATCCTTTTTGTACTGAGATCCAAAAAACATGTAGTTTTGGTTTCGCTCACAGCCAAAAGGTTATCAATTAAGTACCCCATTGGTATCTGGAGCACTTTAAGAGTACTGGTATAGTAATTTTTTAATAATACGTAGCCCTAGGAACTAATATGGCATGAGCCACTTGGCTTCGTAGTAAGCTAGATTGATATTGAAATACATCAATAAATTAGGTCTCTACTAGATTACTGTGTCATGAAAAGGCTACAGTCCTTTTTCATAACAGCCATATTGATATGAAATTGTGGAAACACGTGTTCCCAATGATACTAACTGAGGTCCTGTTTCATTTAGTGTAGCAGAGTTTTTCCAGTGAGCCAACATGTTCAGCAGCAGCATCCTGACTCTGTTTGACTGAAACCTTAATCAGGATCATTGGTAACATCTATGACTACTCTATGTCATGTCAAAACTCAAAACAATAATGATGCTGTGTGGCAGAGAGATAGTATAACTCTGTGACATATCATGGTTTACACCTTCCCCTGGGGCAAGTCTAAATATTTAGTTGTTACTAAAAGTTATGTTGCAATCTGTGGTGCAACAGATTTTATTTTAGTATTGCATAATTTACAACTTTGTAATAATTTATGCTGTAAACAAGTTTGAACTTACACACAGCTGGTGCAACAGACTGCTCGTCTCACAGTGTAAATATTGTAACCAGGGTGCAAAACTTACTTTTTGTCCTCCAGCCAAATGGCGAGTGAATGTTCATTTTACCAGCCACTCAATAGTTGACCATTGTTTTTTTGGCTGCTGAGTGAAGCAAATCAATCAGCCATGTGCATATTCTACCAGCATTTGGCTGGTGCCAATTTAGTGCCCTAACTGTAACTACTACTGGATACTGAAGTTTAGATGGGGCTAAGAGTTTTCAATCAGATGCAGGTGGCTGGCAGCATCACAGTTTGAGTTGGGGAGGAAGCAAAAACTGGCAAAAGAGCACCAAGACTGGCTATGTCAGTGATGTTGCTTTGGCAAATCACTGGGCAACTGGGCAACAGGACAGCAGGAGAACAAAGATCTGTTCACTGTGTGCAGCTGCATAACATGATTATGCCAGTTACACTGTATGGCATATCACAGGCTGCCTGTCTACCTTTACTTTTTTACTATACATGGATATAAGTGGAGGATGGCCAATTTTTTTTATTTTTTTTTACTATCATTTATCTATAGTCACAATCTGTTTTACTAACAGCCTGAACATGTAGATAATTTGAGAAGTTAACAAACTTTCTACATTCAAAAGATAGAAAAACAATAATACACATGCCAAGGAGGTATATAGTGAAAATCAGACTGCTGACGACTCAAAGTGCTAATTAATCTACTGTCTATAAATATTTTTTTAATAAAACATTTTGTATCACAAATACAAATCAAGAGTCCAAAAACAAAACTGAGCAAAGCTGACGAAATGGGAGAAACTATGGGGACTCAACATGCCACAATGTTTCTAGCCTCTGCCACTGATGACTATTCAAGCTACAGGAAACTCAAAATTGTGCAATTCTATCTAAACAAGTGTTAGCTGTGTTGGAGGCCTACAGTATACATTGGCTATCTGTTCATTGAATCTTTGCTGATACTTGAATTTTGTTTCATTTCCTTCCTTCATGTTGTGGTGCCTGGAATACTGACCTTCCCTGGGCTTCCCTGAGTACACTTGAGCTGTGTATGGAATATTACAGGAGAAGTGTGTCATTTGACTGGATTTTTCAACATAAAAATACAAGTAACTTAATTTACGTGAGAACACAAAAATATATATTTGAATGCATTGTGAACTGCAGCCATGAATCAATACAAGACATATTCAGCATGGTAAACAAGTCATAGCTGTAGGTTAGGGAGGACACTTATATTTAATGACATGTTAGAAACACTAAATTAATGAGTCCAACTGACAATTTATTATCTAATTACTCATTAAGTCTATTACATGTCAGATTTTCAAAATTTGTGTGTATGAAATAATTTATTTGATCAAATGTCAGAGAAACACAGTCTATAATGACATCAGATAGAGAAAACCTGGTCAGCCTAGTCCTCAATGAATCCTTTCAGTGCTAATATATACTACATATACACCAAGTTAAAAGCTGGTTTTGTTATGTCATTCAGTGGGTTGTTATATTCAAGTTAGGGCTGTCGCAATAACCACAATTTCAAAAGATCGTGCTGTTGATAAGCCAACCACAGGGGATGACTAGGAACCACAATGTTCCTATGTTGGTGCGTTTTCTATTTTTCTCTTCTTGTTTTATACTTCAGTGTGTGTTAAATGAATGAATCAATGCTTCAGAAAATTGACAAGCAATACAAGGGCCACTAACAGTTACAGCTCAAAGATGGATCGATACTTGGTGTCCATGACATGACTTGAAACTCGAAAGCTGTAAGTTGTGCCATGTTTTCTGTTATTTTAGTGTTTATTTTGTAGGTTAACCTGTTGGACTGTGGTAACATGTTGCAGCTAGTGTGGCCACTACCACAGGCTGGTAGTGTTGATGTTGGGCTAATGTTGGAATATTGAGGGACAGTCAAGAGAAACTGTGAATGCTGAGCCTCATTTGAAGTCCAATAAATAATGAGTAGTAGGTCTGATGCCTATATCTGTTTTTTCATGCTTGTTTTTGTGGAAGTTTAAGTTAGTCTGTATGGACACCAGCCAGTTCTGCTCAGTGATCCTCGTTGGGGGACTGTGTTTGTGTTGCTGTTATATGTAAATTTACTTGATAAACATGCCCTGAAGGTAACAATACAGTTGTGTGTGAAAACAAAATGGTCAAACTGAATTGATTTGCAACATTGTGTAACTACAACTAGCAGCGAGCAGCTAACTCGTTCAGACCATAAAGTTGCCTGCTGGACAGTGAGGTGTGTTCGACAGATAATGCTACAACTAGTGTTAATGCACCAAATTACTTATTTTATCATAAGTGAAGTGTTTTGCAAAAACAAACAAAAGAATAGCATTAACACTGCACTGTAGAGCCAACCTAAACAACTGCAGGGGAAATTTCGTCACCGCGACAGCCCTAACTGAAGGGATGTGGTACACATCAGGTTCATCAAGTTGTTAAAGCTCCTCTGGCTAAGTCATGTAATATTTCTGTGGTATTTCTCTGTTACCTTCACCTCAGCCATGTAAGCATGTTTTACTGTGGTGTTTTGAGGTCATTTCCAATATTCATCTGGCCTTCTGGTTTTTGTCTTTGCATATAACAAAAAGACCCCTTTCCATACTAATGTTTGACTGAGTCAGAAAGGTCTGACAGAACTGCAGTGATTCTGAACAGCTCTTCTGAACTTCAGATGTTTTTAACTGTACATCACATATATACCAAATACCATGGCCTATAGGTTTATATACTGTCATGCTCTGGCTTCCAAAACACAATCCCTAACACTGGAAGATAACGTTAATGTGACATTAGGCAAAAGGTGTGCATATGTGTGAGTGTGCGTGAAGGGTAAAATGTCAGTGTCATTACCTCCTCAGGACAGAGCTCACAGGCTTTGGCCAGTGTCATACGTGCACTGTGCGACCGCTCCAGGAAATAGCCGTTGGAGGTCTCGTTGCTCTGAACTGGAGGGGACCAGTTGTTGTAGGTGTACTGGGGGTTCCCTGTGTATGGCCTCCTCTCCAGCTCATCCCCTAACCACTCCACAGCCCACGTCCACTTTCGCTTCAGGTCACCATTACTCTGAATGCACAAGAACACCACGTTGATTAGCATACAGATGAAAAATAGCCTCTTGGCTAACTCTGGGGCATTAACAGCAATGTTTATTAATGTGTACTGTCCCTGTTAAATAAACCAATAAATAAAAATGCCTCCACATGTTGTGTACCCCGTGAATGCGGCAGTTTGCTTTTCTTAACATGTGATTTGACTGTTTTAGTGCTACTTCTCAGTTAATCAATCACTGAAGATTAATGGAAATGCAAAAACTGTGTGAGCAGAGAAAACATTAAAATAAGAATTTTAATTCCACAAGATAAACCAAGAAACTTAACCAAGAAAAAGTAACATAGTCTGACTACAAGAGAACTGCATCTAGGAAACAGATTTTTGGCGAAACTGGTTCAAGTCACAAATCAGAAATTGGCAAGCATGGCAAGACCACAGGTGAGAAAGATTGCTCCATCTGTCCGTAAGTGTACCTGCAGGATCTGGTACGCCACAGAGCAGTTGCTAAAGAGAGCCACCATGCACTTGATACACTGGTAGGCTCGTTTCTGGTAGTGGTTCTTGGAGCGCTGGATGGTGTCAAAAAGCCCATCTCTGTCATCAGGAATGCCCTTCAGCACGTTGTGAATTCTGCAAACCCAAACAGGGAAAAGGAGACACTTAAACTCTGATCACATTGAAATCAATGCAGCACTCAGAACTTCCACGCTAAGGAATCAGTCTGACCTGTGCGTCTGCCAGGAGTCCTCGATGAGCAGGATCTGTAGCAGCAAGTCCAGGTAAGGCCTCAGCTCATAGGTGTAGGAGTATGCCACCTGCAGACACACAACACATATGTGATCTGAATGTACGGCCTGGACACATACAAGTCAGCCACCTACAGAATTATGGATGTCTTGTTGGTCTTAAAGGGATAGTGCAGATGATTTGAAGTGGGGTTGTATGAGATACTTATCCATATCCTGTGTATTGCTTAACAGGTCGAGGCAACGGTAGAACAGCAATTCCTGTGTTCTGTGAGGTAAAACTACTCATTTCACAAATAAAGTCTGGATGGTTTGTAGTGAGTGATTTTTGGCTTATATTATGGTAGACTCCACCACTTTTAAGTGGCTTACATACATTTTGCTGCTGACCCTATCCACGGCAGTACATTGCTTAGCTTCCGTGGTGATATTTTTCTGAGCTTCTTCAAACTGGGGGTGTAATACAATGACTATTAATTAGTACCTCATACAACCCCAAATCAACCTCAAATCAACTATTCCTTTAAGACATATTAGACATTTACCTGCCAGAGCAGCTCACTGAGCACAGTGGAGGAGAACTGAGGGTTCTCCCAGCAGCTGAAACGAAGCAGCTTTACTGTCTCCTCAGAGTTGCTGCAGTCCTCAATGATCTTCTTCACATAGCTGGTCCTCACAAACAGGATCTCTGCCACAAGTTGCTGCACAGGCATCACTGGGGCCGTCAGGTTGGTATCACCATAGGGGTTAGGCAGAGGAGGGTTACCTGTAGAAGGTAGAGGGCAAAAAAAAAAATAAGAGCAACTCTGATCTGAAATATATATTGGTCGTTATTAGAGGCACACATACAAGTTTTCTTCAGATAGCTCTTTTATCATTCAGCCCTCAGCTCCAAGCTCTGCTTACACAACACAGGCTCAGAGTGGCTGCTTTGTCAGTCACTAGATCCTGAGCAAGGATGACAATCCTCATTGGGCTTCAACTCTCGCATCCAAAAACCATCCCAGGTGGTTCCACGATTTATTACGAGGCTTGAATCAGTTCATATCACATTTTCTGTGGCTGAAGAGTAAAGCACTCACCATTGATGGAGGACTGCATGCGTGAAGAGACGTCACAGCATCGGACCAGCTGGGAGACCACAGTGTAGAGCTTGCCCAGCTCAGCATACTGGTACTTAATGGGAGGGCCGGGACCCTCGTCCAGAGCAACCAACATGAACGTTGCTGGGACATTCAACTTCAACAGCTGGGTCTTTTCTGCCAAGCCTGTGTGTGGTAGAAGAATTTTGCATAAATCTTGATTGCACAATTCACCGAGGGATGGATTGAGGTTAGTACAGTGAACTTAAACTAAAAACTAAAACTAGGTGTGAAAAAAAACATTGTAGTTAACTGAAATAAATATAAAAACTAGACCTTAGAAAAGAAAACTAAATGAAATGAGACTGTGTACTTACAAAACTAACTTGGATAAAATAAAAATATACAGTTTTAAGTCCCTCATTTTTGCAAATTTGACAACACAACAAGTATGAGCAGCCATTGATGCATATGTTTGAAACTGTGAAGGCAGATGACTCATCACCCATATTATGTAAAAAACTAAAAGCAATACTGAATCTAATAAAAACTTAACTATAATGAACAAACCCACTCAGGAAATAAGCTAAACTGAAAACAAAAACTAAAAACAAAGTATAAAACAACTAATACAAAAATAAAAAACTGTAATAACTCTGGAGCAGATGTACATGACAGGAGTGTGATTGCTGTGTGCTCCTTACCCAGATTGGCATACATGACAAAGAGGTTGAAGTACTGCTGCAGGTGACGGCCGTGTTCGGAAACCTCTCTTCTGAGCAGGTTGAGTACAGCTCTCAACAGGTGGTCACTTAGACTGAGGTTATCACAGCCCTGGTACACAAACATGGAAAAGAAAGGACAAACCACAGCAGGGTTACAATAATTAAAAGCACAGGACAAGAACCCTCTCACCCCTGTGTGATCACCTATGATACAAACTGTCTAAAGTATCTTCCAGGAAACTTGTGATTCAAACAGCTTCAAATGTCTTCCAGAAAGTCCTAATAAAAGCCCACTTTCCAAAGAGCTCAGCGAACATTCGGCACCAACCTGAGCAGAGGGTCCAGGCGAGGCGGTGGGGGAAGGGCAGGGGCCGTCTTGCAGGGAGAAGTGAGCGATGAAGACGATGAGCTTGGCAAATGCACCACGGACCTCAGCGCTCGGGCACTCGAGCAGGTACTCCGAGAACCGGTTAGGGTACGCAAACAGAACGTTGTGTGCAAACCAATAGCGTACATTCTTACTGTGTCTCAGCAGGATGCAGAGGGCATCATACCTAGAGAGGACAAGGAGAATATTTATAAACAATAGTGTTGTCACAATATCAAAACTTTGACTTCGATACCAATAACAAGATTAGAAATAGAATGTCCACAGTGGCTAACACTGGACACTCAGTATTCTGCTGCAAAAATCACAGGCCCACAGAGTGTATAAAATATGTACAATGTGTTTTTAAATATTTCATTTCATACAATTTTGCAGCAAATTGTTAATCTGGTTATATTTATTCTGCCAAATGTTAATATATTATGTATTATAGATCTGCCCAGCACAATACTCAGAGCTCAGCTTCTGGAGGAATAACCCCTCCGAGACACATTGAATTTTGCTCTGATCCAATGTGCTTTACTTAAATAAATGCAAAGAGGGGAGAGGGGAAAAAGAAGAGAGACTGGAGGGAAATAACAGAAAGAACTAGGGTCTTCTGAGTGGAGAGTTCAGTCAGAGGCTGAACTGAACAGAAACACATAAACTCCGTGCCTGTCATCAGTGTTTTGCATTAACGTGCTAAAAGGTGTCTTCACAGAACATGCTCATATTTTTGGAGAATGGTGAACTGAATGGATCAGTTTGCAATTAACGTGAGCACTGACCACTTTTGAGAGATATAGCAGTGCTCACTGTCTGATAGAAACTGATAGAAAAAAAAGGTGATGCAGACAGACTTAACTACTGACATGATGAAAAAAGAAAAGTACCTAAATTTCAGTATAGCATACAACACTAAAATAGAGGGATAAAACAGAGAGAAAACCAAAAAAATAGAGGCAGACAGAGCTTACCAGTCACTGGCAGGACCCCGTACTACTTTCTTGGTGTGAAAACCTGTGCTGAAGAGGAACCTGGCAGCCAGCTGAGCACTTATCATAGCAATCTCCTCTGCCTCTGGCAGAAGATGGTCTTGTCCTAATAAAAAAGAGAGCAGTGATTAATAAAACACAGTAAAGAATATTCCAGGTAATTTGCTTCAATTATTATCAGCATATGTTATAGAAGAAGAAAACTCTATGAACCTACACCCAGGGACCAAAGTAAAAAGCTACATTTTACTCACTGATGGATGGAATGACTGAATGGCTACCAAACACATACCCTGTGACAATGATTTGATATCAGTAGTAATGACCAAGACATACACAACGGAATTTACATAAATGTCAGCAAGTAGCAGGGCAGTGACACATTTTCCTTTGTTTTGGCTCTATAAACCAGCACACTGAATTTGAAACAAAACAATATCACAATTTATACAATTCCAACACATCTTCTCAAGTTTTGGGAAGGTGGCAAAAAAGTTCATTTTGAATCATGCACTGTAACTCTCATGCATCCTGCTGTAAATGTTTGCCTAAATTTCTTCAGTCAGCTGTTACCAGGTTTCTCCAATCCTAAATGACAGCAAAATATCTAAATATTGACATGTGCACTTGCAAAACCCATATCAGTCGACCACTAAGAAGAAGCACAAAATGCAGATGGTCTCTGAGTCAGACCAATCAATAATATAATCAAATCATACACAAATTAACATTCTGGGTCACTCTGATGAGTAAGCAGGAGGACTGTCTAAAAATCTAGTGTACAACAACAAGTTTGTTTTTAAAAATCACTTTATGGCTGCAAGGTTGCAAACAAAATGTACTATTCATTCAGACACTTTATGTTATTCAAGTTCTGAGTCATTCTGTCCCAATCAAATGCTTCTGTGCTGATGACTGCGCTCAAATATTTATTTTCCTGTGGAACATTACAAGCCTTTGGCTCCATTAATAATGCATTACAGAAGCAGTGCATTTCTCGGCAGCCTATGCTAAACACTACTGACCACCAGTTCTTTCCACGGGGATGCGGTTCAATAGAATCACTTTGAAATGTATTTTTTTAGACAAGCAAGCCAGAGATTAGTGATAAAAATGGCAGCCACTGTATCTTTGAGAGAGAAGCTTTGAAATACACAGTAGAGATATGACAAGGACTTCATCACTGCTCAAAAAAACCTCACTCTTAATGGATATGCAGAGTCATAACTTGAGGAGTGCCATAATACTGTGCAGCCATAACAAATGTCATGCCTTATAATTTGTCACTCACAATCCTGCACGTGTTGAACTGTATGTTTATAGTGTCAGCCATTCCTTACCAGGTATATTATCAATTCCTGATGCATTAACCCAAGTTGTGAAGCAAAGCCAAACAATAATTATTTGTCTGGTTAACTATCTATCTGTTTTTAGCTTATAACTCCACAGCACAACAATAAGGATTGCCCAAGGAAGTAAAATACCACAAACTGGATATGTTTTTGAACGGTGCTGATGATGGAAGTAGCCAATGAGTGAGCCATCTTGCTTCCCTTTCATCTCTGTTGAGAGCTGTACATGCTCAGTACTGATTGGGCACATGCATGAAAATTGTGGCAGGTAAAGATAAAATTTATGAGTTGAACCACAAGCAAGCAGTTCAATTATCCTTGAAACAAGAGTTTAGTTGGGTGGCCTTAGAGGATGTGGACCAAACTCCAAATACCTACTGCACAGTCTGCAGCATGTTTAAAAGCAAGACGGATAAAACAGCTTTGTTTTTCAAGTTTCAAAAAACGTTACTGGAATGCCATAACAAGAGCTGACGGTATCTCTCTTGCATGGCAGCTAAGAGCTCTGGGCCTTGCCGATGCTTGTGCGACTAATGAATGCTGAGGAAAGAAAGGTAATCACAAAACTGATTAGCACAGCTTATGTCTCAAAAAATATCCCTCCGTTTACTGCACACTTGAGCGACTGCTCTCCAACAGAAGAACAGGATTAACCTGGGTATGTAGTACCACACCAACACGACAAAAGCATTATGTGACAACTGCTAATAAAAAAATGTACATGGGCAAGAGAAAAATTACTTTGGGAAAAAATCAATCAATCTTGAACCCTGAACTCTTCTAAATATTGTTTTCTAACTAAACTATTTTAGCTGCCATCTTGGCCAGGTCTCGATCTCAGAAAAGGTTCACAATTCATAGGCCTTGCCTGGTTAAACAATCAGTAAAAACTGCTATGCAGTGTGGGATTATTAGACTGTGTTCATGAACAATATCGTGCTCACAACCATAATTTAACAGCACAATATCTGTTGCAAGAGCCAGCTTTGGTGTAGGGTTTTGATGCAATTTGTTTACAAAAAAAAACAACAAAAAGGATGCATACCTGGAGGAGGGTTTAAATAGACACTGTTACAGGTCAGAAGTTTCTTAATGAACTGGAAATATTCCAGGCTGTATTGCATTCGGTTGTGCATGAATTGGACGTTCTGCTTGCGGACGCTGCACTCGATGACACCAGGCATCTTGACCTGATGCGGCTTGGTGGAGGAGATGGTCAACTCCGAGATGTATTTGACAAGCTCGCTGTCCTTGTCCAGTGAGTCCATACGCTCATAGAATAGGATGTAGGCGTTCCACCAGCGCTTCTGCCTCCGGTACGACATCCTTTTCATCATATGATCGAACACCTCGCCCATGTATTCCCCTCCAAAGCACTGGTTCTTCATCTCTTCCTCATCATCCATCTTGCACTCAGTCACATCACCATCATCGAACTTATACCAGCGGTTCTTCTCGCCATCACCGCCGTTCCTCTGGATTATATAGGAATAGTAGTGTCCGCCGCTGGCCTGGCCTGAGTGGACCAGCACTCCCACCAGACGATACTTGGAGCTGCCCGGAGGCGTGGGCTCAGAGGGCTCATTCTGTTGGATCACCTGGTTCTCCGGGTTAACATCGTCGCCCTCTAGCTTGGCAACACCAGCTACTGTGTACGGCTCCATGTCCAGCTCCCTGGGGAACTCAAAGTAGTCATTGAACTTGATGGCACACTCCCTCTCCCAGTCATAGTCAAAGCGCTTCAGCTGGATGGCCAGGACAGGCGGCAGCTTCTTAATCAGCAGGCGCTTTACTGTATCCACCTGACAAGAGGAGCAAACAGTACAGGTCACTCTCTGGCCCTTTAAATAAATTTTCAAGATGTTAATGAGAAAAAGAAAAGTGATACTTTTAAGTAAACAATGGGACAGAAATTAATGCCAGCACTATTTTACCGTAGCACTTTATGAGTGTTACAATTTGACACTGGCTGCCAACCAGCTGGGTGCTCTTTCCTCACCTTCTTATTACACTTCTCACAGTGGTAGGCGTTGGCTCCCTCCAGCAGATCTCCTTTAACATACTGCTCCATGGAGTCCAACAGATTCTGGTGGTTTCTGATGTCCACATTGAGTGTTGTGAATGACTCCTCACACTCATACCTAATGACACAAAAAATGATTTGTTAATAGGGCTGCACATTTAGTTGAAATATTACGGAAATCGCAATATGGCCAAGTGCAATATCCAAATCACAGAGCCCTGCAATTTTTTGACAAAGGAAAAATGTGAGATAAAACATTATTATAATGAAGTACTGTAGTGCTGCAGAGATGTCCTGGCCTACAAATATTACATCATATTACATTTTGTTTTGTTTTTTCCACGTCTTTTTCATTGAAACCGAAGATGCAAAAATGATCATCCCTACGAGTCACATCATATATTGCAAGATCGGTCAAAATAATTGTATTCTGATTTTTTTTTTTCTTTCTATTCAATAACAAGTACCCAATGCAGTCTTGAGTAGGTTTGTTCCATTACCAGTGTCAGATAATGCCTCTGATACTACCTAAAATGCAGCATCAGCAAGAATGGAAGTCTATGCGCCGATTTGATACCATGTAATTTATAAGCCCTGAAATGGGACCCTGCTACTTCCCAGCAGCATCACGTATGCCAAATTTTATGGTCACTGGAGGAGAGAAATAGCTTTACCTAGGCATGAGATCACATTGCAACGTCTGCATTACAGTAGCAACCTCATGGTAAGCGGAAGGTCTCTGGAGTCCGTGTGAGAAGGACAAATAATCAGGTGGATTTGGACGGATATTTCCCACTCGGAGTTTCTGTGTATATACACAGACGTTAATATAGATGCTATTATTTAAATCTATTTCCTGATATGGCTTGTTTTTGTAGGGATCTGTGCTAAAACTCAGAGCAGACTTTTTGATTTCTCTTTCTTTTGTGATGGTATAGGATGAACTCTTTTGGGTTGTTTGGAAAGACAAACAGACTCATTTATTTACTTAACTATTACTGAAGATTTTATTTTAACGCACTTGTATCGGATTGGTAGCCGGCATCGGCCAGTGCGCAGCGTTCAGGGATCATAATCAGTATGGGAAAGGTAAAAATGGTATCAGGACATCTCTGGTCTCAAGTTTGTATTCTGAAAGTATTATAATATTTCCAGTAACCAAGCAAAGGGAAGAGGATTGCACTTACCTGTGGGGGCAGCCCTGGCAGATCTTCTGGTCAGCAAAGGACCCTCCCAGCACCTTGCTGAGCATGGCAGGGTGGCCCAGGGCTTTTAGAGCTTCATCGAGACTGTCCACCAAAGAGTTGAAAAACTCCAGAGCGTCATGCTGCTCCCTCAAGTTCACAGGCTCACCCCATAACCTACAAAAGGACAGAGAGATAAGACAATTAACATCAGCACTGGCTAAACAGGCAAAACACAAGTCCAAGCACAATTATTTTGAGTTTTTGAAATACCTGAACTGTTTCCAGAATCCCCGTGGGACGTAGTACTGCAGTCTGGATGCAGCCAGGTGTCCAAAAATGACCTGTAGGTGACGTAGTACACCAATGTTGTACTCTTTCCTGTCCTCTGACTTACTGGAGGGTTTGTCATCAAACTGATGGTGGTAGCTGAACACCTCATCACGAGGGTCCACGTTACTCTGTGGAGACAAAATATACAGATGAAACATAACATTTCTCCACAACCACAACTGTTACTTTGTCATTGTGTTCACTGGGGACACAGGATTACAGAGTCGTAAGATTCGTACAGATGAGTCTCTGAGGCCATTTATCGTTCTGTAATTATGATGCCCTCAGCTCTCAGCTCAGCCTACATGGCCTTTGAGCCTCAAGTTGGCCATTTTGTCAGTCAAATGATGCTGAAAAAGGATGATAGTCTTGATTGGGCAAAAACTTTACTGTAACACAAACTGTCACTGTACCTCATTCTCCTGCTTCTCATCCCCTGACATGTCATCATCCACGTCAGTGCCGGTACCCTCGATAGCCAGGATGCCATTGCGGATTGGAGGGATCATGTAGAGTTGCTGAATGACTGAGTTCATATAACAGGTGGCCCCGGCATTCTTCAAACCTACAAAGCCTTTGTTGGGCCGTGGCCCCACCGGAGGTAAGTACTCCCACTCCGTAAGCGTCTCACAACCTGGAAAGCAAGGGAAAGAACACCACCCTCACACATGATGTAATTTACACATCTTCAGTGAAATGCATCTGTAAAATTGACACACTGGTGTCTCCCTACCTAAGTAGTACATGTCAGTCAAGGTATCGACTATTTGTTTGAGGTTGCGGACACAGCCCACAGCCAGTGCGACCAGGAGCTCAAAGCCAGCGTTGATGGAAGCAGGGGTGCTGCACACTGGGATGGCCTGCTCTGTGGGGAACTCCCCACTCTTCATGTACTGTAGGTATACGTTAGACGCTGGGAAGATGAAGTCATCAATCAGCTCCTAATAGAGAAGAAAGGGAGAAATGATCTCTTTGTAATATTATGAAAGAGGAGACAAAATGTTCTCTTTATATTAACTGTTCCAGGTATGTTGTACCTTGATGAGATTCGCTCCTCCTTTCTCACAGCCAATGTAATATTTCTTCTCTGGTGTCTGGAAAGCTAAAAGCTCTTTGGTTACCCCAAGGTGTCCCTCCAGGATGGTCTCCTCCACACCAGTCTCTCCTGTCCTCTTAACCTCATCCTAGTAAATGCAAACATATTGATTTTGTGCATAACCAGATGCCCATTTCTCTTTTTCTTTCTTCTTGTTTGTAATCATTTTGTTGTATACAAGTTATTCAATGATAATCATCACTATCTACTTTATCTATTTACCATTATTTTGACAAAGTGCCGATATTATTGTCTAAAAAGAAAACCATAATTCTCTAACACTATACCCGCACTCAACTATGAGGGTCAAACAATAAATAATCTCAAATGAGCCTTCATAGGGGTCTTAACACATTATAGGATATTAACAATGGAACATGAGTGTATTGATTGGCAAATTGTTTTACCCTTATCCGTTTCAGCCAGTCGATTTCATTGTTGAGGAGCACCTCAGCATTTGGCAGGTTGATGTTGCTGTTATAGGCATAGTTCAGAAGATGTCGGAGCAAAGTGAAGTAGTCTCCAGCATGTTTGGCTCGCTCCTTGGCTGTACTCTGGACATGGACAGTTTGAAATTAGGATCTTGTAAGCAGTGAAACTGTCCGACACTGTGATAAGGCATTACAATGGATATAATAAAAGGGCTGAGACAGGGAAAAGGTGTTAAATACACGAGGCCACTCACCCCCAGCACAGTGAAGAGGAGGGTGATAAAGAAGAGGAGGGGTCGATGGCCCATACAGCACCTTGTTGCCATCAGGAAAAACTGCTCCTGAGCCATCTGACGCACAGATCTGTTTAACACAAATGATAACGTCACCATCATAACACTCTATCAGAACTGTAAAAGGCTAGAGATGATGAGGATATCTCCATTTATGCTTCAGCAATTGGTTGGTACGCATCCTGGTGTACTTACTTGCTGTGGCAGTGTAGCAGCAAGTCTATGATGAAGGTCTGCCAAGCCTTCTCCTTACTCAATGTGTCCAGAGCCGTGGGCATGAGGGCGAAACACAGCGTCATCACTTCCAGGGCCTCACAACACACCTGCTCATCTTCCCCATCTGGTTCCTTAGCTGCATTTGTCTAACAAGAAAAATAAAGATGAAGGATATTACGCAAAAATATATACAGCATTACATTGTACTGCCAATCCACTAAAGTCTCATTTATAGTTAATGTTACATACACTAATGGACAGAGCCTTCTGTCTATAGTCTGCGTTATTTAATCCATATTCGTACACATTTTCTGAAAGCTTATATACGCATAAAAAAGGGCAGTGCAACCAGTAGTTGTAAGGGCCACTGTAGCCAGTAGTTCCAGAAATACACAACCACAGCACAATGAAGTTAACATGTCACAAAGTAGTTAATGGCTGCACAGACTACTGCTGTGTACAATGCTGCCTCCATCTTTACCTCCTTCTCAAGAGCCACATTATCACAACCAAGGCCATGTTTGTTTTTGTCAAAGTTTTGACACCTGTTCATCTTTGGGTAACTTTTGACTCTTGACCGGCAAATCTATTTTTGTATGTAAAGAGGGCATAAATGAGGCTTTAAGCCCACCAAGAGCTCTTTGTCTTTTGGCTGTACATTGCTCAAAGCTTAAGATCATCATGTACTGAGCTTTTACTGCCCTGCCTCCTAAGTTTTACAATAGCCTGCATCTGTTATGGAGGGAAGTGCACGACGGACTTAACTCCATCATGGAAGAGTCTGTGCTGTCACTCTGATGGAGTCCCCGCTTAATATTCAATTTATTATACTTGTGGTGTTTTCTAAAATAACTGAAACTACATTCAACAAAAAATAAAGCACAAATCTATCATAAGGAGAAACATTCACAGTCAACTTACCTTCTCATATATCTTGCTGATTTCTTCATTTGAGCTGAAAACGAGCTGCACTGTACCACAGCCTGATGCCCACACTATTTTCTGTACCGCTCGGATCACACAAATGTCTGGGATGTACTTCGATGCCTGGAAGAAATTCTAGTGAAAAAAATAGTCCCATAAAAGCCATTACTACAGAAACCACCACTGAACAAAAGCAGGCTTTTATCTACTCATCTGGTGTTTGTTTGAATATGTATTTCTTACAGTCCTATTCACTACTTTTTGTACAACCAACACTGCATTAAATGTCAAATTTTCAAGAATTGGTATGTACATTTATAACCAGCTTATCTATTAAGACATTTACCCTTAAGTTACTACATGACATACAGCGTCAAAACTATTCATTAAAATCCATTTGCTAGTTTACTAATGATCTTTAAAAAAAACCTGAAAAATTGGTTCCTTACATTTTCTGTCACCTCATCAGAAATCTGCTGGGCCAGGCGGATGGCTACATTGCGCAGCATGCATTCTGAGGCAGGGTTAGGGATGTTTTGCAGGGCACTCTGGAGGACCAGGGCTTGGTCATGAGTGGCCTGATTAATCTGCAGAAATGGAGGAGCAGGTGATGGGGGTGTGGAGAAAAAGGAAGTGATGTCAGAGATATGGCAGTCAACCACTGAGGAACCAGTCATGCAGGTATGTTTCTGTGCGAGTTATGCGTGTGGCCTAACCGGTGAGACAGGAATATTTCCCTCAGCGTTGGGCTGGCAGGCCTCGGCCACAGCCTTCACATGCCCAAATCCTACGGCAGTAAGGAGGAGCTTTGCAATCTTCAGTGCATTGAGGTAAGCCCCACGCCGAGTCTCCATGTCTGCAGATGGGAGGAAGTTGTTCCTGGTGAGCATGCTCAACACCAGGGGCAGCCCACCGCTCTTCAAGAAGTTGTATTGGAAGTCGCTGGCGTCCTCACCCAGAGTGGCACTGGCTGGCATCAGCAAAGCATAAACAACCTAGAAAATGGGCAAGAACAGTGTGAACCATCTTATAGAGCAACAAGCATGGACCAATCTCACACAACAAGATTAGTGGTACATCTCAAATGTGGCACATGGTTGAAACATTCTATTCACTGCAGTTATCCAGCTTATTTATTAATTTCTCATCGTGAGACATGCTAGTCAAGTTGAGAATGTAAAAACGTGCACAAAAAGTATCACAACTTGTGATGCAAAAGTACACTGAGACCCACCTCAATGAGGTAGAGCACTTGTGAGGGTGATGGGCCGAAGAAGCGCGAGTCGAGCGAAGGACTGAGGCTGTTCTCGCCAAGCTTGGCGTGGTCCAGACACACAGCTCGCAGATTCTCCACTGTGGTGTTATCTAAGGACACAGAAACAGCAGAAATGTGACCATGGAGATAACATTGTAAGTCTGTTTTCATCAAGTAAATTGCCTGGACATCATTGAGAGCAAAGGTGCATGTATACCTGGGGGCATGAGTTTCATGAGAACTCGAGCTCCATCTCTAAGCAGTGGCATGTTGAGATTACAGCCCAGGTCAGCCACCTGCCACAGGAAGGAGATGTAGCGCAGATGCAGCGACATGATCTGTGAAACAGGGCATACGTTGTTACAGTACAGCTGTTCACATTCTGACGAACACACAACACTGCATCATCCATTCAGATATTAGAACACAAAACACTGTCTTCAACACTAAGGCTGAGTAGTGTGGACCATTTTCATATTGTGATTCTGATTTCACAATACAATGTGATGCAGTGGTGGAAAGTAACTAAGTACATTTACTCAAGTACTGTAATTACCTACAATTGTACTTTACTTGCGTATTTCCATTTTATGTCCTTTATACTTATATTCCATTACATTTTTGAAGCCAATAAGGTTGTCAAAAGTATCAAAGTATGGATTCTTTTTCAATACCCTGTGCTTAAAAACAATACAATAACAACAGTTCATAGTATAGAAGGTACCGGGGCTATAAAAAAATTATACAAGCGCTCATTCAAGACCTCAGTCCAGTTTAGTCTTGATTACATTAATTTTAATATATTTATTTTAATATTTTGTGCGCCAAAGACTTTTTTGCTGTAGTATCAAAAGAGGCTCCTTTTTTGTATCTAAGTTTAAAATTCTTGTATTGTGACAACTCAAGCCAATACTGTTCCTTTCATTCTACTACCTTTATTTGATAATTTCAGTACTTCTTGCGTTTCAGATTATTAAGAAAAATAAATAAATAAAACATTCTGTATTATACATTAATCTAACCAGCAGTATATGAAGTAGCAGAAATGAGTTCCACCTTTACTGCAGCATGAAAAAGATTTACACATTCATGCATCACTAATTATAATCCAGTAATATACTCCATATGATTCTGAAATTGGTTATTCTGCATAATGATGAGTACACACTAATCAAAACCACAGCACTCTTCATATGAAACAGAGCAGAATATCATCTTACTGCAAAAATACTAATATTTTAAACAGTTTTAAAGTTTGTTCACATATTCTCATTTAGGCTACAGTATCTCATTTACACATGAGACTCATAATAAGGTGTTAACACCACTGTAATGTCTCCTTCTCTGTCTCTCATGTCACTATATTTAGTAAAACTATCAGGATTCAGGATCAGGAAATTTCTTTTTGCAACTAATAGCACTCTACAAATGTAGCATTAATTGAATCAAAATGTAAAGATTCACACATTGCATTGTCTTATACTGCATCATATCGTATCGTGACAGAGCTGAATTGTATCGAACTGAATTGAAAATCGAATCGAACTCAGTCAGAGAGATACACATCCCTACTGGATATATTTTCATGCTAATACTGATGCACTTCTACTTAAGCAAGAGTTTCAAAGCAGGACTTGTAC
>JAJHUR010100863.1:0-23103 GCA_027495735.1 Lutjanus campechanus | reverse complement strand
GCTCTTATTTTAGGTGTACAGGAAACAAATAATGATCCACCGTCCATCAGCACTCCCCATAAAATATATCAGGTCAATAATAAATGCTTAGTCCATGTCTCCAAAGCTTCTGGTCCCTTAAGGGGCTCTGTTTCTGACTTCTATGCAGCACTGACAAATGGCATCAACCATGTCAGGCAGCAGTGAACAAAGCCTTCAATGGTTCCCGGCAAATATACCTTTTAACTGTAGTTTTCATCTGTTCATGCCGTGTAGTGAGGTCAAGCCTTCTAGATATGTAGCTGGTTTGAACTTGTAAGGCAGATGCAGTAATGTTACCTTCCTTCTCCTGATCCCTTGTGTTTTTTCACTTCAGTGGAACTCTGAGGTTCATCTTATTTGTATTCCTTCATCATCGCCACCTGTGGTTTAGAGTTTTACACTTCAAGGACCTGTCCAGACTCTCATCTGAGGACACACTTAGGGGAGGAGTGTTGAAATAATTCCCGAGTAAAAGCACAACTGGATTTAAAAGAAACGACTCAAACAGACATACTGTGACAGCTGTTCAGTAGCAAAGGCCTTCACACTGATACATATGAGGGTTGTTTTATCTTTAAACAAACACAAGCTGACAACCCTGGAGGTAGGTCATTCACTGTACATATAGCTATTTTGAGTTTGTATTCAAGTCGGTATAAATGACATAAATGAAACTCTCCCAATCAAGACTTGGGAGGAATTAGGGTCCAGATAAACCCAGCAGACCTGGCCTGATCTGGACTGATCAAAAGGCATTTTCAGTCAGTTTTTGAAGGCTGGTGTAAACCTTTGATTGGTTAGTTAGGTTAGTTAGATAGGTTGGTTAGTTAGGATGGTTATAAAACAATAACAGGCAGCTCCGTAGTCTGAACCAAAATGGCAAACTTTTTATTGCCTCCAATATTGGAGGCAGCAGCAGCACATTACAGAGCCACTTATTCTGTTTTGTACCTTCCACAATAAAAACCCTGGACATAAACACTGCGCCAGACCTGGGATTTCATGACTTTAGGGCCACATGGCCTTTGATGCTGCTAATTTTTTGAGGGCACAAAGGATAAATGCCAGAGCAGCAAGACCATCAAATAACAAAACAATAATTTTAAGCCCATGGGGAAAATATAATGAGTTTAACTTAAGGGTAAAGGATGATTTTATTTTTTATTAATTCTTTTACTAATTTGTTAAATTGAAGTACAGGGACACTGAAAGTCAGTCAGATGTTAGTCTATATAATGAAGTTATTCCAAATAGTCTGCAATAATATGTAATAAGTTTGTATCTCAAAAGTAATGAGAAACTTATAATAATGAGAAGGTTTCTCATCATTTTAAGGTACTAACTCATTATTTTGAGAAAATTTCTTATTATAATGATTTATAAGAGCTTTTTTTCATCAGATTGGCAGTAATGAGCTTCCAAAGGCGAGATAGCGCATCCAGCAGTGTCAACACTTCAGTCCATTATTCGCAGGTGCCGTTTCTGTTGCCATTTCTCTGCTGCAAGTCATCACACTTAAATAACCCAGTGGTTTTCCAGCATTTCATACTAGGCTCGAAATCTAACCCACCACTGGTTATGTGTGCAGCGTTAACTTGATGTAGCCCAGTCAGAATCTCCCCAGTACCGCATAACTGCTTATCAGAGGGAACACAACTCAAAAAAGTAGCTTACAGTAACATTAGGGGACATGAATAAGACAGTACCACGTCTTCCTCTGTTAGCAGCAGGTGGAACGCTTTTTAAAAAAAGTAATCGTCTTATTAAATGTTATGGAGCATGTAAATGCACATCTTATCGATCACTTTATTTATTCATGTTAACAGTTAATTTGCAGTCCCTTATCAGAATTATTTCAATCATTTGAAGACATATTCTCCATGTATCTGCAGCTATTGATGATCATTTGGGGAGTTATATCACAGTTTTGTTGATATTTCTGAGGATTAGCTGAAGCTTGGCAGGGATTAACCACTGTGTCATTAGCACTGTGGATTTTTGACCTCTCTGGCAATTCTTTGCCGAACATTTCAAACATATGAATGTAAAATTATTTGATTTATATTGCTGTATCTTATATTTTTTGTTTAAAAAGGCTGAAATGAAATCAATCAAATCAATCAAAAATACCACTGAACCAATGTTTTCTGTTTTTTTAAATTCATTCTAACTGTATCGCATTGACCTATTATGTTTTTCAAAAAATCTGTTGTAACAAAATTAAATTGATAGAAAGTGACTTCCTAAAAGTTTAATATAGTTGTGTTACATTGACCCAATGTGATTTGATTATTATTATATTATATTAAATTATATGTATGTATATATACAAAATGGTATGTTAATTGCAAATGTACCACACGGTTGTAGCTGACAAATTTTTACAGTTTTGCACATGTATGTATTGCCAAAAACATTTCTCCAAAAAGAAAGTAAAAAAAAAAAAGAAAAGAAAAATTACATAAATAGAATTCCTTCAAATTATACTGACTTACTGAACAATTTCCTTCTCTATCAAACTGTATATCACTGTGACAGGCTAATTGTGCCGTTAATGCCAGATGTACGCTGTGCGCTATCAAAATGCAGAATAAAAAAAGGTGTAAATGACTGGTGCAATGTACAGTGACCAGATGAGTCATTTCATCCTGAGTGAGCAATTATTGCTTTTGTCTGAAGCAGATGGGCAGAGTCATAACAAGGAGCATTATTTATTCAGGCTCATTTACTGTGAGAGAAAGCAACTAAACTGTTTATATTTATAACTGTTGTTTATTTCATTTCAAGTGAGCTTAACCTTCCATGGTAATATGAGGCTGTTTGTTTAACTAATTAATGCATGATTGGATGAAAACGGTGAATTGACTCCAGGAGAAGAAAACATCTACAGAATAAATAAATGATGCAACGAATGTATGGACAGTGGTTTCTCTGGTATCCCTCCCTCGGCGTCCGGCATGTCAGCGGAGGACGGTTTGCTGAGCAGTTTCTCCTTGGATGCATCCATCCAGTTCAGAATCTGCCAACTATGTCAGCCTCAGGATGTCAGGCAGACACACACAGGACCTGAGTTTGTGTGTGTGTGTGTGTGTGTGTGTGTGTGTGTGTGTGTGTCTTTTTGTGTGTTAAATCAGGACGTACCCCCGAGTACCCAGGTTTTTAGATGCATGTTTGCACTCATGCTGGACTTAATAAAAAATAGAGTAAATCGTAAATAGGGTAGAAAGATTATGTAAAGACACAAACATGCCCAAATAAGAAACTCCTTCACAATACCTCTGTGCTGCTTTAATAGAGAAGAGTAAACACTTCATGTCCTCTACCTTCTTGACATTTTCAGAGGAAAGAGGAGCGATTTACTCTTGTGGCAGGAGAAGTGATATGAAGTATTAGTTTCTAAAAATGTCTTGACCCCTGTGAGATTGTCTGTGCTCGATTTTGCGACATTTCGAGTAACATGACAAGACTACTTGTGAAGTTGTGAGTTAACATGGTGAACTTTAGCATCAAAGTCTGACTACAGAGCACTCCAGGCATGTGGACTCACGTCTGGGGTGCAGAACAGACGGAACATTTTATCTTCTACTTTCTATGTTTGTTTTATTCAAAAATAGATGAAAAATCAGGACAGTGTGCCTTATCTGGTTTTGTTTGTTTGGTGGTTGGTCGGTGAGTTGGATGGTTGGTTTTTTTTAGTTTATTAATACTGCAAGATAAGACATTAACAAGAACAGTATGAAACATGACAAGGCAATACAGAGAAATGACAACCAAAAGAGAGAATAGCAATACAGATAAGCATATGTAATTTAGCAACTGAAAAGAGGTAAATATCATCTTTTGTTTTCCATTTCATCTTGCTTTTAAGCCCAAAACATCTGGTCAGGCCATATAGCAAGGACACGTCAGGACAGCTGGATCGGGCCAAGGTTTTATTGTTGACTCTCCAGATGTGTGAAAGAAGTATCGGCACATTAGTGGAGGTTAAGTAACTTCATTCAGCTCTACAGAGTGTAGATAAGCTCAGGTTGTTGCATAATAATAACTGAAAGTCTGTGTGATGTGTTTGCTGCCACAGAAGGAAAATAACAGGACTGTGAAAAGCTAGTTACAAGCTACGAGGTCTCCCAACCAAGGTTCAGAGCTGTAGATCTGGTAAAGGTAACATGCAGCCACATCAGTCACTGAGTTGGGCAAACAAACACGCTGTGCAGCAACAACAACTGCATACCTCATGTAATGAAGGAATAGATCAGATGATTGGTGGCAGAATTTTTGTCTTCTTTTGTGATTTTACTTTGTTTGCTGAGGGAAGACATTGCTACCCGCAGAGACACAGCAGTGTTTACATGGACATTATTTCTTCAATCCAACTGAAATCATTCCAATTAGAAATTTCAGTTTACCTGTTCACATGAACATTAAATAAAATACTCCGATGAAACATATGTTTACATGCCCCAATGCACCAGATTATAACTTTTTTCACATGGGAAAACTGCTTCCACCTGCTGTGAAGCGTCTCGTTTGTCATAAATATAACACAAGAATAAGAAACTGTTGCAGTTTGGCAATAGCCTGTGAACAAGGAGGAAGAAGTGTTTCTGCCTGGTTATGTTCAGGAGGAAGACGTCATATCCAGGGAACAATATTAGCACCTTTCAGTGTTGTATCTGCTTCTGACCAGTTCTGTCTTGCTACCGCCATGTTTCTGTCCCTCCCAGAAACTTGTTTGTGACACATCATCTACGCCCACATGGGGCAGACATACAATCAGAATAAGACTAGAAGTTCCTTCTGATTCTGATGATTGGGATCAGTGTCCTCTTACTGAGTTGTTTACATGAGGCACTTTTAATCTGACTGGGCTATTATTTTGATTATTTGTGGAATATCAGGGTCGATGTAAATGCAGTTACTGGAACACATCCCTGTGCCTGCATGTTATTACAGCAATAACAACCTAAAACAGTCCGAACAGGGGTGGGCGGATCAATGCTTTAGATACGTTTGAAGATCGATTTGAGCATCAATACAGTAAATACCAAAGAAGGGATCAATTTCTCTCTTCTGTTGTACCATTTGTATTTCATCTAAGAGTAGAACTGCCTGTACAAACGATGTTCAGTTGTCGTGAACACATCTTTATGCATCTAACTTAATCTTTGCTTCTCCACTCCACTGAGAAGGTAATGTAGCACAAACCTGAAATATAAAAGTGGCTGACACACCTTGTTGTGTAACTGTGAAAGGTACTGGATTCCTCTATTTAAGCTGGTGACTGTAAACTTTTGGAAAATCATTTAGTGATCATAAATATGTGCTCAGATTTCGCCTTGTGAAGATGTATTCAACTCATAAATCATGATAAGCTGCTCTTTCACATGAAAGTACATAAGCTGCATCTGTAGCGGTATCAACATCAAATCTCGATCGATTCTGGCCCTGTATTACTTGGTATCAGATTGAAACCAAATTCTATATTCTTTTAACCCTAGCCCAAACTCGAGTGGAGCACACAGAGATGAATAATGTATAATAGAAGATGCATACATACATTAGTATGCAAACAAAACAGTAAATGAATACAAATAAACAAAAACCTTATTCATAAATGTTTGATAAGTGCAACAGTGTGGCAAAATAATTCCTTATAACAGTCTGATTGATTGAGAAACATTTAGAAAATAATAATTTGCAGAGTGAGGAGAGACGAGACATCGATTTCTGCCGTCTACTTCCTGAGGCATCAGACGCTTCAGCCGAGGATTGCGTTTGTTTAAATTTTCCCTTGGATGCACCCATCCAGCCAGTCACGTCAGCCCCGGGACTGAGAGACAGACAACAGTACTTCGTGCTTGTGTGTGTGCGTATGTGTGTGTGTGTTAGAGATGGAGGCAGAGGCAGCCAGACAGAGTGGTTCCCGTGCTCCCTGTGTGTTTGTGTGTGTCTTGTGTGCAAATCAGAACATATCTGTATCCACTGCATGTTACTGTGGCTGTCAGAGTAAGATCTTGATTCGATGGAGCAAACCCATCATGCAGAGACGCTCCTCTCTGGATGTATAGGCGATCTCATATGACCAAATCTCGCTGCATGAAAGATATACAGCAGATCTAACTGTAACATCACATATGGTTTATGATTCAATGTAAGCTGTTCAGCCATATGCACAATATGAACATAATGTAGAAATGTCTGCCAATCTATATCAGTAACGCTTTCTGTAAGGTAACCATATGGAACATGACATACAACCGCAGTATTTTTGCACACTTTACCCTAGATCTATTCAATTACTTATTTAGAAGGGCCGGAATTGAAAGAAAGTAAAGTGAGAAGGGGCGGACGTCTACATAAAGTCAGGAATTTAGGTTGCAAATGTGTAAATCAATTAACCTTTTTCTTTTTTTCTCCAATGGTTTTCACAATTGGAGAAAAAAGATTGTGTACAAAAATACAGGGAAAATCAATGCACCTTTGTCATCCTTGATTAGAAGTAGCTTGTTTTAATAAACACAATTTAACATCTTTTTTTATTTGTTTTGACTCTCTCTCCCGCTCTCTCCTAAATTCCCTCTGCTTAAACAGCCTGAGGTAAAAATGTTTTAATAAAAAAAACATATCTTTTTTTTTAAAACAAGGAGAATCAATGAATAGGCCAATTATTAAAATGAGGACACCCATAAACACAAAACATTAGCAAGCTGTTTAAGCAAC
Organism: Lutjanus campechanus; assembly: GCA_027495735.1. Classification (NCBI taxonomy): domain Eukaryota; kingdom Metazoa; phylum Chordata; class Actinopteri; order Lutjaniformes; family Lutjanidae; genus Lutjanus; species Lutjanus campechanus. Next base: position 16,362 of record JAJHUR010100863.1, on the reverse strand, counting down.
ACAGAGCTCTTTAAAGGGCCGGATTCAGCCCAATTGAATGAGCCTGATTTTACATTGAGGAGTTCCAACTCTTCTCGTTGAATTCTTTGCGTGTTGTGTCGGCCTTTTCAACTGAGTAAATTTAGGCTTACTTAACAAATTAAGCAAATGGACCAAAAAAGAAAAGAAGGTGCAGTGTTCCTCAAGGCAGATGTGACTAAATGCCAGAAATTATTTGATGTTTTTAGCAGCACTTGAACAGCAGCAGAATCACAAATATCAGTTCTATTCAAGAGCTGAGTGCTTTGCCTTATAAATAATATCTTAATATTTTAGAGCTGTGCTGTGATACGTCTAGATATACACATTTTCTCTAAAATAACAATAATTCACAAGCAGTGCAAACATATGATGATCTTAGAATATGATGCGTTTTTGTAGATTAAACTACCCAACAGTTGTATATCACAATGAATTTGACCTCATACCTCAAACCTAATATTTGATATGGAGGGATGACTATTCTTGCTTCCACAAAATAATAATAAAATTAAATTTTTGATAAATAATCATCAGTAATGTGGATGTAATGACTAATAAATAATAGAACAGCTAAAACAGTCGTAAGTTCAGAAAATTACATCACTTTACTGAAATGCAGCCTTTAAAACAAAGAAAAGATATCTAGTCTCATATTACAATATTAATATAATACTCATATATTGCCCAGCCATATAATTCAAAATGCACTTCAGCTTTTAATGTTGTATTCTGGGAGCTTCATACAGTATGAAGGTTTTTCACAAAGAGAAAAAAAACTGTGAAAGTCTGGTGTTCCCAGTGGTTAATTTTAGTTAAGTTCATCACACCTAGAACATGATGGGAAAAATGATGCTCGAAGTCATATGTCTCATTATTAGTAAACTCGATATTAGATGTAAATGATTTCTCTCTTTTAGGTGTGAACACAGTGATAACCAGGTGCCTGAGAAATTCATATTTTTTGCCACGTCTCATTGAATCAGAGCCCGGGCTTTAATGAAGGGGCTCCATTGTTTTTTCTTAAACAATGAGAACATCTTGATTATTTTTTTTCCCCCCTGAATATAAATGTCAGAACCATTTGTTTCAGGTTGGAGCTGAAACAATGTTTGGTTACCACTTGTGTAGCAATAGCTACATGTTGCCGTAGTGACTGTCACATGAGGATTACTGTTTCAATATGGCAAATTGATTAGAAAGTTAATTACATACCAGATGTACATCTTGTCTTTATTTTCTGCACAAAATGTCTGAAGAAGTCTTTTTCATTATCAGCAGTCTGTTAATCAATTAAGCATTACCAACAATGGATGTACTAATTGATATTTACATACAGCAGTACACACACACACACACACACACGCCTCATTTGACATGTGTCAATTGATGTTCACTGCAGGCATCACATTTGAAATGCCAACAACAAAGAACTATGAGAACATGGCTTTTTTATATCCGTTTATTTATTTTGTATTCTTATTAATAATAATTTATCTAATAAAATATCTTTACCTTTTTTCAGGTCAGTCTATATAAAACTATGACTTATATATACTTATCTATGACTTGGTGGTGCACAAAGTTCATGTTTTTTGCATTAGGCAGCCAGGAAAACTTGTGTTTTACACTACAGCATACAGCAAACCTGATCACTAACATACACCAAGGAGATGATGACGGCGAGACAGCACCAGGGCATCGCAGCTTTTAATAATGCACTGCAGTGACAGACATCTCGCAGAGGAGACTGACTGTGTAACACAGATCTGCGTGTCTGTAACTGGGACTCCAGCCTGCAGTGTAGTCTGCAGTCATACCTAACTGACAAACCACATTACTGTACAGTAACATCAGGATTCTTGTAAAAAAAAAAGAAAAGTTTTTATATCATGTTGGCACTTTTGGCCACACACTCTCTCTGTTTCTCTTCCTCCTTTTCTCTCTACTGTGAGTCTGAGGGTGTGTTTTTTTGCTTTGTTTTTTGTTGTTTTTTTTCAGTTGTTTTTAGGTGCTGCTGTAGCTCTGTCAGCCAGGAGGCACGTCAAGGAAGTCTGACGTCCCCCATAATGCTTTTGGTGCCCATTCAGGCATGTAAAACGATAGATGTACTTCAAATGTGAGCATCAGGCACTGTGTCAGTGCATTTGGACCTTTTGGTTCATGTTATCTGTAGCTTGAAGAGAAGTCTTTTTTCACCCCTGCCCCTCAAACAGCCTGAGTCCACATCTGGAATAAAATATAAGCTAATTAGTTGTCTTACGTCAGCAATAACCAGATGATGAAGTAGGCCTGGGCGATAGAGCTGAAAAACCTATCACGATAGAGAAGTTTCATATCATTCGATAATTATTGATCATGCAGGTTGTGACTAACTAAATGTTGCGTAGTCGAGGTGGTGGAAGCAGCTAAGTCGATAAAATGAGTGAAAATCACAATATTTTTAACCAAGAACCTTGATATTGTGACGATATTGTACAGATGACTATTGGTGCTTTCACAAAATATGAGCTTTTTGATAAATAATTATCAGTAATGAAAATTATATCATTTTACTGCAATGCAGCCTGACTGAAAAGACAACACTTATACCATATCACGATAGAACGATATGTAAAATCTATCACGATATTTACTCTCATATCACGATATGATATAATATTGATATATTGCCCAGCTGTATGATGAAGGGTGCAGCAGAGGGAAGAATATTCATTCCACAACTCACATACCGATGATTTGCCACGAGTGATACAGATGTGGATATCTGGCTGCGTCAGATACAGCTGTTGAAAGGTTCCTTGTGCTTCAGTATCAGACAACAAGGGGCAGTGACAATCAGCGGTATGTGATGAATTTCGATGAGAATGCATTGGAATATCTGCAATTTGGCTTTTCTTAAGAAAATATTTTTGTCCCATTCTGTATTCTGCTCCGTTGATACAATAGTCACAGTGTCAGATATCAGCTGGCTTTGCGAAAATTAGGTGGATATTGAAAACATTTTTTATCAAAAATAGCAGCCTCGAACTTCAGGAGAATTCTGCGGTCTCTTCTCAGGCTCTTGGTTATTTCAACTTACCATTTATTTGCCTCTTTCCCCTCCTTAGGTGAGCAACAGCACTTGTTAAGGCCAAGGCTTTTATTTAAAGATTACAGTTTAAAGATTATACCTGAATTGCGATTTCCCACCTGTGATCTCTGTTTGGTCAAATCATTGTGAAACAGGTTTACTGTATATATGGAAAAATCTCTATGACTGTGTACCCTCAGACTCAATGTTATCTTTACGTTGTTGCTTGCTTATATTTTGTAAATTAAAAAAAGATGCAGTCCGGCTTAAAGGCAAACTGATTTTACTCATCAAAGTCTGTTTACAGGTCTTGGGGAGTACTACTGCATATGTGAAAAAAGTTGTTTAAGTTGCCTCAAGTTGTGTCAGTCTGGTCTGAGGACTACAAGTTTGAAAATGAAAAAAAAAAAAAATCTGTTGAGGTTAGCAGAACTGTAGCTTGCTCCTTACCTCTGCTTGACACTAGCAGCTCAAGGTTATATTAGCCTCAACTGGCGTAACAGAATCTCTGAATGAACTTTTCGATGGTCGAGTTGCATTGTGAGTACTGTAGGCATCAGGTTTTTTTTTTTCTTTAGTTATATTTTTAGGCTTTTATGCCTTTATACAGCCGAAGAGTAGATAGGAAAGGGGGCAGAGAGAGAGGGGATGACATGCAGCAAAGAGCCGCAGGCGGGAGTCGAACCAGTGGCCGCTGCAGAGGACTGACAGCCTCCATACATGGGGCGGATGCTCTACCAACTGAGCTAAACAACCGCCCCAGGCATCAGGTTTTGACAAGGAAGAGGAATGCGTGGAATGAAAAAGATGGTATTTCTGGTTCTGCTGCATCGATTTTTGCTTTTTTGTTACTTAACATTGTGAGCCTGACAGTATTATAAGGGCTCAATGCTAAATTGGCGGAATACTCTTAAGGGCACTCAAATGCCTGCAGTCAAATACAGTAGACTAACATACACATACATTCCATTGTCCATTGACATTCACATTCACACCTTCTCTTCTGTAGTCTTTTTATTTTTTCCTCTCAGGTAGAAAAAAAAAACGGATAAAAAATTAGAAGAGTGCCCTCAGCACAGTGCAGATCCCTACCAGGCAACAGATGGTGAAGCACCTCCTGCAATGCCACCAAAACCAGCAGATGCAACCAGCAGAGCTCTGTAAAGTTCCACCGACATTAACACGACCCCCACATACTGTACGTTGTCCTTAGCTAAAACTGCGGCCAGTTAAGAAGCGTGAGAAATCAGCTGTCAACAGTCATATGAAACAGACCAGTCGAAAAAATAGAATCACTGTCTTGCAGTTGCTATGGCAACAATTGCACATTTAGTATGAAGTGGTAGCTCCTTCAAACTTTGCAACTTTTCTCCTTTAATTTGTATTTTTTCGACTTAGTTGTGGAAACATGCATCACCCATAAAAATGAATATACTCGTAAGCACTGGAAAAAGAGGCGTGGGGTTTTTGATTAAAGAGCAGCAAACCCTCAGCGAATTGACAAATGGAGTCGGCACCTTTTCAAACATGCAGGTAGATCAGCTGGATGAACTGCCGCAGGTGACCGCCCCAGGTGGAGAGGAGGCGAGCAGATAAGAGCCATGATACAGCTGGGACTTAAGGCTGAAGAAAATGAAAACCAATGAAATGGGACAGGACAGTAACAGGAAATGAAATGTGCCCACACAGAGTGACCTGCTCTGTAGTATCCTGGATGGGGTTGTTGCACCAGAGGGGTGAATCACACTGACAGGCTGACAGGACACAACACACCAAACTCTTGTAAGAGGAGGAAGGCAGACTCTCTGTTTTTATTTGATGATGCTTTGTGCTCAAACACAGTCAAAGTTGATGGACAGTGTTTCCCAGATGTAGAACTCTTAATGTGAGGATGTCGACTGTATTATATTATCAGCACCATCTTGTTGCTGTCGTTTACATTCAACCTGATGCAAAATCAGAAAATGCACTACAGAATTAATTCCTTGGTGTATATGTTTACGGAGACATATGCAGCCTTTCTGTTTTATATTTCACCCTGTTCCAATTGAAGTGGCAAAATGGAAGTCATCACGACATGTTTCCAGTGAATAATGTCCAGTGAGAGACATGCTGTCTTCACTTAGTGACTATTTTGACAGAGGAGCACAGAAGACCAAGAGACAACTGAACAGTATAATGTGAAGTGAAGCTGACCTTGGCGCTTTCCGACATAAAATGTTGTGACTTCATAATTTTATCGTAATTTTGTCATAATTAGCATATGAATTCTTACATTCTTATGGCCAAAAATGTGTTTGGTAAGTAGTGTTCAGTAGTGACCTTGACCTTTGCCCACCAAAACCTAATTAATTGATCCTTGAGGCCAAGTGGACCCTTGTGCAAGAGATGACATGAAAACATAATGCCTGTGGTCACAGTTATCTCTGGCATGGAGCCACAAAAAAAAAAAAGGTTTTTCAAGGTTTTTCAAACATTCCGAATCACAGAAGTCCTTCAACATACAGTCATGAATGTGGACCAAGCACACACACTAACATATACACACATACAAGGAATAAAAAACACATAAGCTTTGAAGCAGTCAAGGAGAAAACTTTTCCTCAACTGGTGATCAGATCACCCGCTCCTTTCTCCTTTTCTTTGTCTAAAACTACCACCTTCTCACTCTGTAATTAGCCCTCTTCCTCTGTGGTAACCCTTTGTATTTCTATGACTCATTCTCACTCACCCAGATTCCTTCTGGCGTCGTCTTTCCACTGAATTCACTCCTGTTTTCTTCCGTGTCTGTATCTCATACAGAATCCACGCTATGTATGGAGGAAGGCAGACTCTTTATAAACAGACAAATCGAATGCACAGGATTGTTATTGAAGTTCAGCAGTAAATCGGCAGGAAAGAGATACCACACCTGGCTATTTCTTTCTGTCTGTCTCTCTTTCTCTGTGATTAGGTTTCACTGCCAGGTGACGGTGTGATGAGACAGATATGCTGGTGAATGAAGGCCCAATTACAGGATAATTAGAGTGGGAAATGAAGGGAAAAGAGGAGAATAGAGGACAGAGGATAGGTGAGGAAAGTTGTGAATATTAACTCAGAATGAAAACCGCTCTGTCTTGACTTTTAATGAGCACCGGGCCAAGAACCGAGCAGGAGTCATGATTTAGTCACTTGATGTGGCATTATTAAAGGCTCATAAAAACAGCTTTGTGAAACCAGTGCCAACATTACCTGATAATGACCAGGCAAGGATTGTGATTGTGATTTATTATGGTTATTGAGTGAACCAATAACTCATGCCATAATAAATCCAGCAAGTTTAAGCTAGCATAAAATACCAATGGTATCATTAATTTTTATAATATTCCATTTAGTGAAGGGAATAGTTTATTAATCAACTGGTCAATTGAAAGAAAGAGAACATTTGCCAGTTCCAGCTTCTCAGATGTGTATGTTTATCTTTGGTTTATGTCATTATAAATTAAAGGCTCCTGCGTGTAAGATTTACAGGGATCTATTGAGAGAATATGGCAGAAATTAGTGCATAATCAATTGAGAATAAAAATCCGATTATATCTACAGAAGCAGGTCCTCTTCCATGGAGGCTGACATGTTGCACTGCCATGTTTCTATAGTAGCCAAGAACAGACAAACCAAACACCGTCCCCTAGATATGGCCTTTTGTATTTTCTTTTTTTTTTTTGCAAGTTTCACCCCATTGGTTCTCCTGCACGCTTGTGAGGGGAGGATGAGATGAAAGCTGCAACTCATTCACAATCAGGGCTCAGCTGTCAATCAATCGTGACGTGAAACCCAATTTTTATAGCATGAAACGTCTAATTAGAAACTTTCAAAAAGTGACCAATTGAACATACAACAGAGTGATAAGAACTACCTAAAATGACAGGAACCATCTTTTGGAAAAAATTATTTGATATTTTAGTTTGGCCCATGTCCCATCCTCTTACATGGAGGGGGTGGGGATTTAGGACCTATACTGCAGCCAGCCACCAGGGGGCGATCAAGATGTCCATCTTTATATACAGTAAATGTTTACAACCGGCGTGAAGGTTTATCTTGGACATCTTCTATCATTTTGCAACTAGACCTAATCATTCAGTACTTCTGCAAACATAATACAATGAAGTCAGTCACATAATTAGTCTGACTTACTGGATGTACACTACTCTGTGGGTATAAGCTGCCAGTGGTCAAATCTATTTTGCAGGAGCACTGTTGCTGCACCCACGGCTTGACACCGCCCAAGATGACTGTGATTGGTTTAGAGTGCAAACAAGTACAAACAAGCCAGAGTGGGTTTTTTTCTCCTCTCACTGACTGATCATATGTGGATTCAGACCTTTCATCTTTTCACCGACTGTTGTGTCATCAGAGATCAAGGAGTTATGTTAAGATGAAATACTCGCTTCACTTGACTTGAACGCTACAGCCGCTGTGTCCCCCCTTTGAAGTTCCCATTCCAGACCAGAATAACTGTTTTGAATGTCCATTTCACGTTAATCAGAGTTCAATTTAATGCCAAATTTTAAGTGCCTGTTTATGAGTCGTAAGAAATCATTAATAATTTGTAGAGGGTACAGATGTTTAGAACTGTTAAATTGAGCAAAATGTTAATGGAGTTTGGCTGGCAGTGAGACAGGCAGCCACTTAACTCATCATCCGGAACGTGTATTTTCAGAGCAGTGAGCTTTTGTGTTCAGGATAACAGGATTAACTTAACAACTGACAGTTATCAACAGCTGATCAACTTATAATGTAGGACTCGTCATCTTGTTATTGTGAGTTTATGAGGTTACGCACATCCTGCAGAACTCCTGCAGTCTGCCTGTCTCTGTCGTGTCTGTGGAGGAGGGGGAGACAACTTGCTTCAATTATTGATCATATAATAAACCAATTTCAATTTATTTAATATACAATTCATGGCTCCAACTCGCTATTTGGACTGCAGTACTCATTTTTGCACACTGGCTGGCTACCTACATATTGTTCATTTAAATTATGCAAAAACTGTAAACACAATTATTGAGACTGTGTCTAGTGTTTATTGAAATGGTCATGTAATTGCACTGGATTGCATCATGCTGTAGTTTCATTCTGTTACACTGTTTGACAAAATCCTGCGCAGACTTATTTGACCCCTGGTTTTTATTTTTTTCTGTAACTCAGTCTAAAGTTTAAAATAATCTACAATATAAGATTCATTGGGTGACAGCAGCTACCATTTGAGTTAGTTTCCTAAATTCATCATGCAGGATCAGAGTGGTGTGGACCAGTCACTGGAGCAAAGTGCTTTGGTGTCATGACAACAATTAAACAGAATCCTGCCCATGCTGGCAGGTCCAGCCTCTTTAGAAGAAACCCAATCACACGAGTCATAAAATTAACACACTTGTAGCCAGCTTGTGCTCATGAAATGCATCCAGGCTGGTATTTAACATCATCTCTTAGTAATCCCTGCTCTCACGGAGCACAGTTTGCTGTCTGCAGCACACAGTGTCTTGGCATCCGTTCCTAAATATGACTGACATCTGACCAGGGATTATCCCATTGCCCCAGTTTCACTGGGACTGGCGAGCAGAGAGCAGTGTGTCACAAATAAGCTACGCAGACTACTGTGTGTGTGTGTGTGTGTGTGTATGTGTGTCATATTGACTTCAGTCTGTGTGAGCATATGTTTATCTGCTTACGAGCATACCCCAATGTCTGCTTTTATTTGTTTGTGTCTTGTCTGCGTCTACAGATTTAAGGTAGTTAATAAAAACAAAGCAGACACGACCAGTTTATTTGCAGACCTGTGACATAAAGAGCTTTCTTTCCACAAATAATAAAAGCCTGATGTCAGTCGCATTTTCTGTTTCGTACAATAACAAAAACTGCAGACAGACGGATTATTATGGACTGTAGTCGTTCCCTGAGAGGCAGACAAGACTTACATCCCTTAACCCAGACATTTTTTTCTAAATAATTGAACTGTGCTCAGTATTTTTGAATTTTATATGTGGCGAACTCAGCGGGGGCACCCCAGCAGCAATAAGAGTTCATGGACTTAAAGTGACATCCTCCTAAATGGGTGGGAGAAACTAGGCCAGGACAAAGTACATACTCTCAGGGATGCAAACACTTAGATGCATTAACATTTGAACATTTATATGCTGATTCGCATTTAAAAACTACATTGTCATTATGGCAGAGTACATTAAGCATGATATATACACCATAACCATCATTAGGGTTGCTATTGTTGTTTGTTATGGAGCTGTAGATTATTTTAATTCAGCTTTTGGTTTGATACACACACACACGTGCGCACACACACTCACACACTCATACAAACACAAACAGAGATAGAGAGGGAGAGAGTCCATTTGGAAAGGCCAGTGAGTCTTGCAATGAATTGAGATGAGGCACCACTTTACAAAGCGTAACTAAATAGTTCCTTTGACATTTGAAAGTCCTTTAAAATACATTATTAACACACCTACAGTAGTGCATCACCTGTTATGTTAGTGTGGAGGAGTGAGTGCATTTTTAATGCAAAATATAGATTGTGTTAAATATTGTATGCTCTTCTTAAGTACTCTATATTTCCTTGAGCATACTGTGGCTGGGTGATCAAAAGATACTGTTCACCAACATCATCAGTAGTCCAGCAGGCAGGCCAGCAGGGATGTGAGGTGCAGGGTGGTGTGGTGTGAGAGACCATCTGTAGCTGAGGCTGTAGGTTATAGTTTTCATCAGTTGTGATGAAAAGCCAGACTGTTCATCGCCAAAGTGACATTGACACCATTATGATTAAACTGTGGGAGTAAATAGCTTCATATTATTTAATATCTTACCGTCTGTCTTGACCACTAGCGAGTCTGTCCCGTTTTTCACATGCATGTCTCACGCAACTGAAACACTCTCATTTTAATTTAGACAGCTGTCTGCAAAAGATTTGTTGGTCTCATGTCCAAGCTGAGTGCAACCTGAAGCATTTTTTTCAGACTTCAAGGCTGTTTTTTTTTTGTTTTTTTTGACACTATGCGCATAAACACAAGGCTGCTACCCAGTAAAAGGTATTTTATCCTCATTTAGTATCTTTTTTTTTCATTTTAACCAGCAACTGGAAGGCAAGACATAGGAACTTTCTCTGCAGTGTTTAATCGCGGGCAAACTGAACATTTAAACTGCTAAACTTTGATCCCTCTGCTCTGATCACACACTGTGCACACACAGTGCTGTGCTTATGCCGCAATCATATTCATCTAGTTGAATATTCACGCATCAAAGAAAAACTGCGTACTGCACTGAACGTTTGGCTGCTTCTTTGCTGCCGGATGCTTTTAAAGGCATCGCTACAAGTGTGGTGTGAATGCCGTTGTATTGCAAGTGTGATGCTGACATGGTGTTTGCGGTATAGACAAGGTTATTCAGTAGAATTAATATACCAGTATGCAACAAAACAACTAATTATATAAACAAGCCATAAATCTTATCATCAGACCACCAAAAAGTGGCACATTGAAACTCATCCACTTGTCCTCGCGAATTTCTGCTGATGGAGGAACTGCTTTCAGGGCTAGCTGCTGAACTACTGTAGCTTGCAAGCCCACAGTTACATGCTAGCTACACAGGTAACATAGTACTAGTCAGCCACAATAGATTTCCAAGCTTCTTTCTATTTTCTCTGCCAATGGAAGCTCTCTGCAAGCTTGTTAGCTCAGCCACTAACTGGATAATAGACTTGTGGAGGAATTAGTCCTCAAACATGGAGATTATTGCAGGTCCAATTCTCAGAGTCGATGGGTTTTCAGTGCAGATGCTTGAAATAAAGTATCTAGTTAACACAATCTTAAGAGATTTTGGTTAAGAGTTTGTAAACTATCATTTTGAAGCTTCAAGTTGGCATTACAGGGGGGTTGCCATCAACCACAGCATGCTCAGAGTGATGTACTTCAACTTTGGCAGTGTTTGTTATGACTTGTCCATTCAGCAGGAAATAAGTGCCGCTTGCCTGGTTGCAATCTTTCTGGTATTAATACTGAACAGTCTCTAAAACATGTTTCTGAAAATTATTTAAGAAGAAAAATTGATAATGGAGTAACAGAGTATTGAGCAATATTTGATCAGCGCTGCATAATTTTACAATTGGATCTGAGTTTTATGGGGCTCTGTTGGAAATCAGAAACATAATGGCGGCTACCTGGTCATACTGCTGCTTTACAAAACACTATTACTTTATACAGCAATGCACTATGAAGAAACAACAGGTACAAATCTCACTAGGGTTTCACAAATCTTCTAGACACATCCGCCTGGCCAGCCTGCTGCCTGGCCGCAATTTTCCTCATTTCACAGCTTAATAATACACTACATTATGTTCCTAAAAACATTTTAAGTGAAAAATAAGAAATGCAGTAACAGAATCTTGATCCATATTTGATGAACACTGTCCAGTTTGGCAGTTTGATCTGAGTTTCATGACACCTGTGTGTTACACTGGATGGACTCACTGACTGACCTGTCAATCACATGGTTGCCCCACCCTAAAGCATGCCCTGCTTAATTGTTTATTTTACTCTCAATGGGACCATAGTTTACAAAATGAACATCACGCTGTATGAGAATCTATGAGAGTCTAAGAATGCTGGTTTAAAGCACGTCTTCATTGGCATCACTTTTCAGATCCTGTCCAGTCCATTTCCTCTGTTGATGGTTCTCTAGTATAAAATACATCAGTAAATCCCCTACTTTTGAAGCTTTTTTTTAAACAAGGTGGTTGCTAACAAATGGCTAACTGAGACTACAGAGGTTGTCTGGGAGCTTAAATGTCATCATGCCAAACTCAAAGTCACGACTTTGAAGTAATGCGTCCATAGTGTAGTTTGTTTATAGTCTAACGTTACCTTTGTACTTTTGGCGATTGCATTTACTCGTCAAAAATCAGAAAAGTGGTGTTTATTTGTGAAGATTATCTGTCTGAACAAAACATGTCAGTAACATTTGTTTGCCACGAGTTTATTTTCTGCACTGATCCAAAATCCAATGGAAAAAATCCCATTGGCTTTTTGTGGAAGGAACCAGAGTGAAGTTAAGGGTAGGCCTACAAAAAATCATCACTCCTGCACCACTCTATGCAGTTTATGCAGTTTATTTAAAAGATGTATTTGTATCTTTTGTCTCACAAACCTAACTGTTGTCTTTTTGTGGAGCAGTTCGTACCCCAACAACAGAACATTAAAGTGGACGGTGCAAAACAGCTAATGAGCTATGAAGGCTGCTTCCATTTTTGGACTCTCCAGCTCTCCATCCCCTCAAAGGTCAGCACTGTCAAGACATCTTGCTGTTGGTCAGCTGCGCAAACTTGTGTGTCAAAGTGTAACAAAGTTAAAATCGAATTTCAATTATCTTGGCGAATCCTGCCCTTTCCACTCACAGCAAATCACTTTATCATGTATGTGCATTGACAGGAAAACTGAAAGCAAAAAGGGACAAATCAATGTGTCAATGTGCAGCTTCGATGAAACTCCTGATGGCTGCTTCCCTACCATTTACCTTACTCCTCTCCCGCTCCTGTAATTCCCCCGGGGTCTGTCCCCCTCCTCTGCTATTTCTCTCCTTCTCCTCCTTCTGTTTTCCTCCTCCACACCTCCGAGGACCAACTGCTGAGAAGCAGCCTTTCTCTGACAGCAGGGGAGATGGCTGAGGGGAGAGATGGAGGTGTAGAGCACAAATTACACAGATGGCCATATGTGCGTATGTTTCAATGCATGTGAATATTGATGTGTGTGTGTGTGTTTGTGTTTGTGTGGGTGTATAGGAAAAGAGAGACAGACTGGAGGATGGGGGAGTCGGGAAAGAAACAGCGTTGTTCCTTTGGCCTCAAAATTTAATTTAATTTCATCCCGACTTCAGTTTTTAAATTTTTTGTCAGTTTTTATACAGAACATGTCAAATACAATTTCATAATTAGAATAAATTGGTGAATGTGCTTAACAACCATATAATCATATCAGTAACTTAGGAAACTCAAAAGAAGTTGTAAAATGGGGGTCTTAAATGAAGGTTCTGGATGTAGAACAGGGACTCAAGACTCATTAGTGATGTAGTCTAAGTTGGTGCCAGTCTATGCAGTGCTTTTTAAAATAATTAAACCATGGCCATGGAGGATTCTTAGCTGTGATTGGTGAGAACTGGCGAGTATAACTGAACATCTATGACACCTATTGTAAGTACATGCATCAGTATTAAAGTGTAAGAGAGTAACAGTTAGGCTAACTAAAGCAGGTTGCAGGCTTGAGTTACAGCTGCATACAGATTTAAAAGGATATACACCTGCATGTCATCAGCATAGAAGTGATAAGGAATGTCATATTCTGCAAACAGAACACATACTTCAAATAAAATAGGGCCTAAAACTGAACCATGAAGAACACCACAAATCACCATTTTAGATGACTTCTCTATGGATGTTAGAGTTATTTTGTTGTGTTTTGCCCTAGTCAAGAAATAACAAGTGTTACATCTGTCCCCTCAATCGCATTTTCAGTTGACACTGAAGCTGCAGTAGCAGTTGCTAGAAGAGTTACCTCAACATTTAATAGAAGTGTGCCAATTTAAAAGCTGTTATTTCTGTAATTCAGCTTACCTGTAGGGCAGTCCCAGAACCCATCAGCTCGTCTAATGACAATTTGGCCTCTGAGGGCAACGGCCAATGTTTCAGGGCCTCTGGCGTAGCCCAGCCGTTATCCGAAAAAGGGATAACAGATATCCGGGTTATGGCTTCCTCTTCTGTGTGCCAGTCATTGTGCACAGTCCGATTAGCACTGTGAGACGTGAGAATGGAGCTGGAGGATAATCTCTATGAACAGATATTTACATGACTGCAAATACATTTTGTCAAATAAGCTAAATCACTGTCAGACAATAGCCAGTGGGTTCTGAGATTGTATTTTGGCCAATGTGTTCCACCTCTTTTGCTCTTTACACTGATTGTTTACCTGGACGCTACTTATGCCTGCTACAGTGTGATTTGTACTACTCGGACGACAAATAGAGCCAGAATGCTTCCAATACCATCACGTGGATGTAGCCAAGTAGCTAGCTAGCTATGTAGGAATATGATGAGGCCTTAATCCTGCCTAAAATGATATGATTGTTATCACTTGTTGCTCCAACTGGGGGGGAACTCTTTGAATTGCTGGACAAATCAGTGATTTGAATTTAAAGGTCTGAAACTGGGCTAAAATAAATAGCTTGGTGCACAAGAAACAAACTAATCTTTCCTCCAATACTCATGACATCCTTTCATTGTTTAGTTTGCTGGATATTGAAATCTCATGTCATGTCATGTTTTTATTGTGACATAAACAACCATAAAAATATAATCGCGCAGTCAGATTCAGTCTTGGCATTTAACCCCCCGTGCAGCACCCAGGGACCAACTCAAGTTCAAAGCCAGCACCTTGGTCAGGGGTCCAGTTGTTTACATGACTTTTTTGCTGTAAGGCAAAAGTACTAACCACTACAACCCATACCATGTCCTCATGGAAGATATGGGGGGATTTTTTTTTGCCATTAGCTTGCTCTGTCTGTTATCTTGCATGTAAACAAAAAAGACGAATCCTAAAAGAGTACATAACAAATTCTTGGGTTCCAACCATTGTAAGGAAAACCACCTTTCTGAAAGCATTCACCACAGAACAAATATTTCTTTCTAGTGGTGTCAGTTGTTTCAAATAAGAACAAAAACACTTCTTCATTAAAATATGTACAAAAACAGCAGTCGATAGATTTGTTACCCTCGGTATTGAAACTTGCTGCCCATCCTTACGAGCCGAGAGCTGAGGAAGATGGGAGATGACAGCAATGAAGTGTGTGTTGAAATAGAGAAAGAAAGCCAGAAGCAGGCAGAGACGGAGAGCTTGACTATGAAACAAAGAAGATAAAAATGTGAGTGAAGAGAAAAACATACGTGAGGCCTGTGTGTGTGTGTGAGAGAGAGAGACTCTGAATGCAAACCCCCACCCAAAAAAAAAGAGCCAAACAGAGAGGCTGCTGTTAACATGCTGTACTGGATACAAACACAGCACCTTCACATCATCAGGGAAGTTTCAAGCCTTCGTATCTTTTCCTGTGTCAGGAGACAACAGGATGGACATATATGGCTGTTCATTTCCACACGTCAGGCTTAATTTCCCTCTGTGCCAATCAACACAGAGCCTTTCTTCTCTCTGCCCCCACCTCTGCTTCCACTTCCACCCGCCCTCCATCCTCCAACATCCCTATCTACTTTGAGAAAACACCAATGACCTGTCTGCAACAATCAGTCCTTCTTCACATCAATATCTAATATCCTGCACCGGCAGGAATTTAGCATGAATTATGCCACTGGAAGCTATTTGCCGTTATAATTAGACAGCCAGAGAGGAGGATTAAGCCACAGTTCATCCCGTATCTGATTGCCAATTGTCCCTAGTAAGTAATCAGGGCCATAAGGTCTTTTAAATGAATGGTCTAATAAGCTTGGTGAAGATTATAAGATACTGCAGTGTGAAGAGAAGAAATGGATCTTTGCGTTAAGCAGTTCTGCCAAAATCAGTGAGCTTCAAAAATCAAACAGGATACATCATCTTGTAATAGTGTCAAAATGGGATGAGAGTTTGGAAGTTTTAGCATTTAAATCTTTACATACTTTTAACTAATTTCTTCTGAGTTTAGTCACTGCTTGTTTCAAAGGTATAGTACCTTGGTGTTTTTTGTTGCAGACCTTTGTTAGTCTTTGAAGGGAACAGACGACCACGTACCTTCTCTTGCCCATATGAAGCCACCAGCTGCTTCTCTGCACCCGACCCCTCAGTTCACAACATGTCAGCGTTGAGCTAGCATTGTGTAAGCACTGCATAAGCAACCATCTGTCCAGTTCATAAAAACTCTGAGTCAGTCCCGTTGTGCATCCGCATGGGAATAAAGAAAACAGCAAAGATCAGTAAAACCATCTTTTATGATCAGTTGTCAACATTTAAGTGTCTGTTCTAACTGAACCACTTAACGGTAATGAGTTTGTTTTTTGCAACAGCTTAGCATCCATGAAAGGAATCATGTTGGCAGCCCAACAGTCCTGCTCATTTCCACTGTAGATTTGAATGTCCCGATAAAGCTGTTTATGATCATAACATTATGTGTGTTTGATATGAATGGTAAATTTTAGAACGCAACGACTTAACAACTATTAGATAGCTTGCTTTCATGCTTTCATCTCCAACAGA
>JAJHUR010100862.1:2265-19344 GCA_027495735.1 Lutjanus campechanus | reverse complement strand
CCTGGAGTTGATTTTCACACTCAAACAATCAGTGTGTAGGATTTAGTGACATCTAGTGGTGAAGCTGCAAAATATTGAACATACACGTCACTTCACCTCTCTCCCCTTCCAAGTGGAAAATACCAAATGGCTACTATTTTGCTCTATTTAGTAACATTTTGGCAAACTGAGGTACCAACTGACATAAAAATGACTGACATCCATGAGTTTAAAGCTCAACTAATGAATATTTATATTTTTACAGTGGGTCAAACATTTATGTGGCATGTTAATGGGATCACTTAATCGCTGCCTGTACTCACTGTTTGTACAAGCAGACAGTTGTGACCCATATTTATATATACTGTTAGGCAGTGACCTCTAGTGGCCGTAGTAATTATGACCCATAAAGTATAAAGAGCAATCAATCCACCCCAAAGAGGTCAGGGTGGATTAATGGGTCGAACAAACACAGGACTTTCATCCAGGATACCAGTAGGTTTGTGTCCCATGTGAAACCTAAAGTCAATGTTGACTCAGTTCAAGTTTTAAGTCATTTAAGTTGCATCACATACTTAACATCAGCGCTCTCATTATCCTTAATTGTTTCCAGTCGCAACAGGCAGCTGTTGTTCCATATAAAAGCTCTAATAAATCTCTACTAAATCTACCATTTACCATCTGCCCTGCACCAAATATTCAACAGACATTCGCAGTTAGCTTGTGAACATAGCTGATCATAGCAGGAGTTGGTGGAGACCAAAAACAGTGCTAAGGGGGACTGAATATTGGACTTACATTTGTCAGGTGGGCAGAGACATGACTCCGAGTGAATGATAATGTTGTTCAACATCTGCTGGGTGTCCAATTAGGCAACAGTTCAGTTTGGCTGCTTTAGTGTGACAAAAAATACCTTAAAGTTTAAATTTAGTGATAAATAGTGATTTCACTCTGCACTATTGTACAATGTAATATTGAACCTGCTGTCCCACATTCTCATTCTCAAAGGCAGTTTGACCAGTGGCCCTACACTTCAAACTATTAAGTTGTAGGGACCTTCCTAATGTTAGCTTTGCAATTGGTTACAATGAGGCAACGAAACTACTCGGTTAGGTTGAGGAAAACGTCATAGTTTGGGTTCAATTGAGTACGTATTCGTAACTTACGCTATGTAATGTAGGCCAGGTAGGTATTATAGATTATGTACATTCATAACTTACAAAGCTATGTACGTTAAAATGAAGAAGAAACATTAACAGAAGAACGTCGACCATTGTAACATGAAGCCCAGCCTTTGGAGTGAAAGTCGCGTCTTTGTTTGAGCCATCCATCCACCACACCTCCTCCATACACGGACTTCATTATACTACATCACCCAACCTCAACAGAACATCAAAACAAAATGCTAGAGGGATATCTACTGGATCATACTTTGAAGCGTAGGGACACTGACCAAGCTGCCGTTTCATGCACTGGGAGTGAGGACAGGCTGGTCCTGCTTGTGTATAATCATCTTTTAAGTTGTAATAGTTTATTCAGGCAACAAATTCTGACAGAATATTATGATCCTTTTTGGATGTAATGACACTTTAACCACGACATGTGGTGTTTAATATTCATCATTCTCATCAATGCAGATAAAGTTCATAAACAGTGTGATGGTGTTTGGCTCTAACATAAAGATGGAGTATCTACTGCTTAAGTCAGCAGGTCCTGCAGGACACCTTTAACATCTTCCACTTGGATGCATTTTTAATGTTCAAATTCTGAGGTAATTCGGTAAGAAATCAGCTCCAGTCGCCCCTCTTTGATGTCTCCTCTCTTTGCGTGTGTTCGGTCCAGGATCCAGTGGATTTAAAGCACGAGGCAAGATGTTTGAAGTCAAATCCACCTCTGGGAAGCTCCTCTTCTCCGCCGACGAGCAGGAGGTGGTGGTGGGCGCCGAGAGGCTCCGAGTGATGGGTGAGTGACCAGCTGACATGTTTGAAAACTGACCGGCTGTCAGGATCCAAAGTGTGAAATCAAAGCAGCTACAGAGCGTGGATGTTGGTGGTGTTCTAAGGGAGAATATTTTCTTTTACCAAGCGTTTTTGTTGCTACAGATATGTGTTGCTGTGGCTGTTTTTTGTTTTGCTGCGGTTGGTTTTGATATCGGCATCAAGGAGTTGTAGCTGCTTCTTCCTTTTAGAGAAATGAGAAAAGCTTGCCTTTTTAAGGATATGAAAGGTGCAACTTAATCTTATTTGGAGTGGAAGTAAAACTTGACTATGACTGTTCATTAAACTAACTTCAATGGCAGTATCCCAACTGGAGACGTACATACTACACACACACTGCACTTCTGTAAGTGAGCTGAAGTTATGTGTCAAACTGACATACAATAAATGCAAAGTAGAGTAATGTAATGCTTATATTAGCATCATAAGCAGTCAGTAGTGAGGAGAGCAGGGCTCAGATGTGTGCTGGTAGTACTCGTGTGTGAGTAAGATGACAACCAACAGGAGAGGAGGAGGAAGATTTTTTTTAAAAGCTTTTTGTAGATATAAAAAGCTCGGTGAAGAGAGCAATGGCTGAGAGCTCATATTTGTCAACAGGACTCATGGGGGACAAGGTGGCATGTAGTCCTTACACAAATGAGTTTTGTGCTCATGACAGGAGATAAGAAGTGACAGAGCTGTTGTGACTGCAGCGGCCAGTCGGCCTCGCCGTGGCGCCGCTGCGACAGATGATTTCCTGTGAGAGCAGAGGGGCGTAGCTGACGAGAGCGAAGGCAAAATTAGTCCACGCAACATGAATACAAGCGTAAACAAAGCGTCTGAATACAATGAAAGCAGCAACTGGGAAGATCTTTCTCTCGATTCACAAGTCTGAAGTGACAGATTGAAGCTTAATGTCGACTTCCTTCTTCTTTGTCACAAGGCCGATGTTATTCGTGTTTTCGGAGCATTTTGGAATATGCATCTCAATTTGGGGTTTTACTACAGTTTGCAACACAGAGCCCCTTACCTGCTTAAAATTAAGTCAGTGTGACTCAAGTTTATACAAGTCACTCAAGCAGTAGGTGATTTGTTAATTATTAACAGGGGGATAGCACTGACTCTAACCTTATAATAAAAACTATATCTGTAGTCATGTGTCCACTAAAATATATTGTTGTGGGGTGTTTTTTCAGCTGCACAGATACGACTGAATGATCACAGGAATATTACAGGAATACTACAGGCACCAGTGTGTTTCTATGATTCTCTCACTCCTCTGCGACAACACGTTCTTGTACTTCTCACTTTGACCATAAAGGTGACACTACTACATAATATAGAGTAGAATTGAGTATTTATAGTACATAGTTTAGAGAATATTATAAATCCCAGATTTAAAAAAAGGGTGGGACTGAGAGAAGAAGGCACAATAATAAATGTCTACTACTTCAGGACCATGGACAGCGCCATGGATTTAACACTACACAGCACAGTTAGGCGACTGATATTTCAAAGCCATGGTCGGAGTCGTAGATTCTAACTTGCACAAACGTCAGTCGGATAAAGGATCAATGATTCAAGCAGACTAGGCTAACATATTCAGCTAAACAACCCCTCTGACCCTGTACTCTCTCTGCTACAAGGGGTGGAGAGGAGGGGTGGCAGGTTAACAAGGGAGATGCATTTTGGTCATTTGCTAATGAGGGGGGTGACATCGCCCCTCAAATCGCCGACTGCACTCACCAAGTCAGTCACCCAGAGCTTGGCGAATCCCCCACCAGCCCCAGCACTCACAGAGGACGATCCCAGACTTCCACTGGCTGAGCCAGCTAACTTCAGGTTTGTGTTTGTGTGGCTCTTCAAGACTTTCCAAATATTATTGGACCAAATGGATCAAATTCTGATAGTGGAACAAGTCATTACACAGAGGTTGTGATGTTCACTCATGGACAGTTACTGACTGTGGCGTGGAACCTGTGGGTGAGAGAGTGAGGGGTTCGTGCAGCTTGGGGCAGAGTGAGTTGAAACAAGCGGTTGATACATGAATTAACTTGATAAGAGTTGTGCGAGTGACACATGGTTTAACCTTTTGTTTGCATTTCACTGGTAGGAGGACGAGTGAGTGATTAAGCAGAGATGAGGACTTGTCACTCCTGAGTTGAGAGACTGGTTTGTTTCCAACAATTCATTCATGACTTGCACATCACTAGCCAACAGTTTGCAAAGCTGGAGGTAGAGATGCAGATAAACAAACAAGAAAACGCAGTTATGGTTGGAAGCAGAAACACGCCAACATTTAAACATCATGAGAGAATTGGATACAGCCCTCCCTGACCACCTCCCTGACCACCAAGCTCCGACAGGACCAGCCCAGCTGAACCACCTCAGGCAGAAAGGGAGACTTTGTGACACCCTCCTACATAAAAGCTGTCTTCTACTAAGAATCTCAAAGTAGCCATAATAAACATCATCAGCACTTAAAAATTAACAACCTGCCTCCATAATTTATCAAGTTATTAAAACATGGCAGCTTTGGGGATGCATCACTCCATTCCCACAGCTACAGCAATCCTGGAAGGCCTACCGCAGGGACAGTTTAAGAGGATGAAGGTTAGAAAAATGAGCAGAGGAGGGCATGGAAAGGAGAAACTATAAGCAACATAGAATTAAGAGTCTGTCTACACACAGGACAGCACATCTGTAATCATATAATCAGCACCTTGAATATGTTGATTGTCTCAATTTTACCCATCCTATCTCTTTTTCTCTCTTTTTTTTCTGAGTTTTGCATGAATTTCAAAAAGATAAGGGGAATATGGTTTGTCAAAATTATCAATGAAGATACCCCAGACCCATCATCAACATGTTGCAGAGGTTAAACAAGAACCCACCCTCCTTTTTGACTACTGAACAATTGTACTGGTGCCTAAATTAAGTTAAATTTTCAAGAGAAGAAATATACAGGACCGTCTATCCCCTCCACATTCTACAGCAACAGAATAGTTGCAGCCACATGGCGAGCATCCACATGAAGTTTAAATGGCTGGTCGAGTCGTGGTGCTGCTAACACTAGAGCCAAACACTTATATTCTTTATATGCATCTTGACAATACAAGGCTAAAATGTACTTAGTTTTGGTCTTAACAGGTCAGTCAACAGATGAGAGGTTCTTACAGAAGCTGTAGTATAGCCTATCATAGCCAGGATACACAGCACAACCACTAAGAGCGGAAACAACATGATTTGTTAACCGATGAAGCATTGGAGAGCCTTAAGCCAAAAAGCTTTACAAAGAAAGAGTTCAAGGCGGAGGGACTATTAATGCTCAAGTATATCTGGCTTTTTAGGTGAGTGGGCATCAGAATACGTCACAACTTAGTACAACAAGTTGTAAATACGCATTAGTGTTGTGTCCACTAAAGGACAGCACAACTGGCAACTGTAAACGCCAGTGTCCTGACAAGTCCCTCCCTAGCTGCTTGATTGACAGGAAACTCATGGAAACTTTAATCAAAAGTTTCCTACCATCAACCAAACATTTCTTCTGCCTGCCATATTTCTGCATATATGCTGTTGACAACTCAATTTCCCAGTCGGGAACATGAATGCATTAATAAATGTGGTTGCTGTAAGAGAATTTGGCTACTATGAAAAAGTTCTACTGCAAAGAATTGACTATGATAACGCCACCACAGAAATTATGAACTTAAAATATATTTCCATTCTTTCTATTCTTCTCCCGCTTGGTGCAGAGACGAGGACTTGAGAAACATGAGAAATTCTATAAAATACTTTCTTCCCAGAGTCTCTACATTAATTAGGTTTAAAGTAATCAGCTGACCATGCTGCACAAGGACACATTTAATCATCGCTTATTTCTTATATTCTGTACACTCACACATACAGCAGGATAATTAGGAGGGAACTAAAATAACTTGCAGTGAGCATAAATGAGATTAAAACAGCTACACAATCTGCGAGATGTTAAGCACCAACTAACACATTTTTCTGAAGTTTTGATGCCTTTGATTCCCAGTTCATGTCCTTTTCATTAAATCCCTTTCTTGTATTCCCTCTTACTTTTTTCCGATGTCTTCCTTTCCTTCCTCCTGCTTCAAGACATATTTTCTCTCTCTTGTTCCTGTTTCCTCTCCAGCATCATTCACCATTATTCTTCCATCTGCCATCATTCACCATCACTCATCCGTCCGCCCACCCGTTCATCTATCCATCCATTCAGTCTCATTAATAGATAAACATATATTTGAAGTTTCTCCCCCTTGACTGGGCCTCACATTTCCACTTTAGAGCTCCTACGGGTGCTCTCCCTCTCTCATAGACTTTCCCTCTCTCTGACACACACCTTTCAGAGCCCTCTGTGTGAGCAATTACTCTTCATCCTCATCTACATTCATTTACATCCGTTCCAGCCTCACTGAGTCAGAGTTCATTACTGTCACCCACCGCAGCAAAGTGCTCCTCTTAACAGAGGGAGACGCAGATGGAGGGTAGAGATGGAGGGCGGAGAGGGACAGGGAGAAAGGACAGGTAGTGTTTCGAGCTGTTTAATAGAAGGGACTTGTTTTTGACGCAGCATTTATTTCAAAGTCAAACTCGCTCAAATATCCACCTGTCGCCACCGATTTAAAGTCAGCGTCAAACTTTAATATCCACAAATCCTGACACCGGTAAACACAACAAGGTTATGTTTACCAGACCCACTGCTGTGATCGCTGCTGCGTGGAGTTCGCACACGCACTGTGGGTTCTTTTTGATTTCCAACTTGAAACTGGGAGAGATCTGGAACAAGAGACAAAAAAGTGGTTTGGCAGATTTTTTGAAAGTCTGAGGAGAAAAGAAGAAGCAGAGGAGAACTTTAAACTGCACAAACAGAACTAAACAAGTATTGATGCAACAGAAAACCAATTATATATTTTACTATTTATATTGTTACTGTCTTTTGAAGCTTTACCAGTAAAGGTAATGTTGATCAAATATGATCCATTTATTATGTTACTACGTTGCCTTTTTTCACCAAAAATGTTTTCAGAAACATATTTACGTGATTGTTAAGTGGTCAGGCAGGCTGACATTATTTTCTGCAGAACGGACAAACCAAAACCAAGCACCGCCCAGCTAGCAGTACGTCATCCACCAGCTCCACATTCCTGCTGGTACTGCACATGTTCTGGTTACAGGTTGACGAGTTGATTCCTATAATGCCAAATTCGAGGCTTCAAAATTGTAGTCCAGAAATCAATGGGTGACGTCACAGTGGGTTTACACCGTAGATGTATTATAATGAACTAGACAGTGTATTCTTGATTATACGGCCCATTGAATATAAGAAGTAGTGTTTTCCCCCCTCAGCCCCACCTCCCCAATTGACTTTGCTTGCAGTTCGAGGTGTTGTGTTAGACTGATTCATTTGCATAAAGTTGGGGTTGACAGTTCAGTTCAGAGTTCAGATTGACTTTATTATCCCACACAGGGAAATTCATTTTGTGCAGTGCTCCAGACAGACACCATAAAATCCAAACAGACACCACAGAATCACACAGTAAAAATTAATGACATACACAATAACCCCCCAATATAATCATACTAAAAAACATTTGATCCGAATACACAACAAAGTCCAAAGCACTTACAGTCAGATGTGATGTGAAAGTGCAGTGACCAGCAAAGAAGCTGCGTCGTGATAATGCGAATTCAGATTCACACTGCACGGCCAAAACTCCGGCAGTCCAGAGAAAAAGAAGAGGATCCAATGACTTGGCGTGTGCCAACAGATCCAGTGTGTCTGCAGCATTAAAGCTGTAACTTTGTCCTGCTCTACAGCTCAGAGTTTAAAATGGAAAGAGTTCATCCTCTGGGGAGCGTTTGTCTATTAGATCCTAACTTAAGGAGGATTTTTAACCCCATTACTTGTCAGTAAAGCTGTAAATTTTCTCCTGGTAGATCTCCCGGGGTTTGTGTCCTGTGTGAAACCAAAAGTCAGCGTCACCATACAAGTTATGTGACTAGCATAAGTATTGTCATGTACAGTAGGTTAACTTAACATGCTAATTTTAACCGAAACCAAGATCTTTTCTTAAACCTAACCAAGTAGTTTTGTTGTCTAAACCTAATCAAGTGTTTTCTCTGTTTTATTTTAAAATCCTACACAGGTATTACACATTTATTACTGATAACCTCGACCGTGAAGCCCTGCACATGCAAAACTGATGCTAGCATCATAGTTTAAATCATCAGGCTGCTGACCAAGCTGCCGTATTTGATGGGTGACAAAGTGTTGAATGCTTTGAGCAGCAACATAAATAGGAATCTTGCAACTTTTAACATTAACATTAGTATTTCTGTTAATACTAATACTGAGCATTTGTATCTTTTTGTACTGAATGTTTACAGTGCTCAGTGTTGTGCAGGCCTTGTGGTCCATTTCAGTCACTGGTAAGAAAAGTAACTCAGCAAAACATCTCACAATTATTTGGAAAAATGAAATGTATCTAGTGTTGGTCAGGTTTGTTCTTTGTTGATCTGGGATTTAGATTTACACATAATTTGTGGTGAACTGCGGGTTCGTCTGTTGTAACTCATCTTTTAATTAATTCAATCCAAGAGCCAATCATACGTCTCATGCACACAGGTTGTGCCCTCTGGAGGCAGATATGACAGAGCCAGACAGACAAAGGAAACAATATTGAATTCGGTCCTTCACAGCACTTCAGACGGTTGTGGTGACAACACTAAAAAGCCAGTGGGAGCAGGTGTAGGGAGAGGAGACGGAGCAGAAACACAGAGGGAGAGAGTGCCAATGATTTGCCAATTACTCCATTTATCTCCACAGCCGTTTGATGAGACCGCTCAGGGCTACAAGGCTAATCAAACACCTCGGCAACCGCTGCCTCAGCAGACAGAGACGGCCCCTCGAGTTCCCAAAAGGCTTCCAAAAGTTTCTACGTGCGGCACCCAAGTGTTTATTCACGTCTCAGATTATTTTATTAAAATGTTTCTGCATGTGTCTTCATCTTTGAACCTCCATATTTTTTGTTTTTAAGGTTATATGTAGGAGATTCTGAACATTAAAATAGCAGGAAACAGTTATTTGCAGTTATTTGATTGGGTTGTTTCAAGTGACTTTGACTGATGTGTGTTTTTCGATGATCTGCGAGGCGAAATTACTGTATTTGTCAAAGTAGTCTCATGGCTTTGAGGGTAGCAATATAACTGCTGTTTCTACTCTTTACCAAAAGGATCATTTCCATAATGCTGTCAGACACTCTGCAGCACTTTAAGTGGATGTACAAAGATCACGTTGCAGAGATTGCAGCCCCATTTCTTGGTGACCGGCTGGGCCGTATAGCCAGAATATTTTCTCATCTAACACTTTATTTTGACCAAGCCAGAGTCGGTGATTGCTGGAACAGTGGGAAAGACAAACCAAGATGGTTTTGGAGAATCGGAGTTTGTTTCTGTTGAGTTTGAATGAAGTTTGTTTCATGATTATCTGCGAGATAGAATAACCGTATTTGTCAGTGGAGTCTGGTGGGCCGACGTGCCCATTTGTTACATATCAGTTTTTAATTTTGACTTAATACCACACATGAATCAGAAAGTTTTAGATCACAGTTTTAACATGTTTCCATATTCAGATGCCACGGAAATGATTTCATCAGTGCTCAAAAGGTATTGAGGTTTGATTCTCAGCCTCAGATTCAGTATGTGTGTCCACGTTTCTGTTTGCATTCACTGAAGGGATTTTCCCATGAGTTCGCAATGTGCTTCTGTCATTAAAAGCACATTCAAATTTGAAGACATTTGAAGTTCAAGTTCTCCTAATATTACACAAATTGCACAAGGTTTTGCACAATGTGTACACACTACACTCTGCTGTAAATGTAGACAAATACAGGCACACAGAAAGAAAAGCCGACATAAATTCAAGTGTAGATTAAAAGTTATCACAATAATAAAAAAAATATCTATTAAAAACATGAACATTCACTTTTCTGGATTGTAGGACATTTCTGTGTGATACAGTTTATTGCTGTCTGCATGCATTTTTCCAGACAAGCTATCCCTCGTGGCTGTGTGTGAATAATGACTGTTGTCTCTCAGAGGTAACGGTGGAAATAGCTTGTTGTTGTAGCACCACAAAACCTCTTAGGTTTCCCGACCTCCTAGAGGAAGTGTTTTTGACACCAGAGACGGCACTTTGCATTCTCTCTGCTACCAACAGTCAAAGCTGGTATCTTTTAATCATGACACTATCTTTCTCAAACACTTACGAGAGGAGTGCGCTCGGCAGAGTGCAGATCTTCACCTGAAAAGAATATCTGAATGTAACTCCATTGTAATCAACAACATTTTGATTAGTAACTGTATTTAATTACATATTTTTCTCAGTAGCTGTGTGATTCAAAACAACCCTTTTTTTTATGGCTTCATGGTGGTGGCAGCCGTGGCCAGAGGCGTTATGTATTCAGGTCATTATGCTCTTGTGAACGTGATATCTCAAGAACGCCCAGAGGGATTTTTTTTTTTTCAAACTCTGCCACTTGAACTCAAGAATGAACTGATTAGATTTTGGTGGTCAAAGGTCAATGTCACGGTAACATCACTACACATTTTTGGCCATAAGTAAAGAATGCATTCGCTAATTATGACAAAATTTCACACAAATATCTAATCGGATAAAACGATGAAGTGGGGACAGTTTCTGCCCAAAAGGTCAAAGGTCAACTTCACTGTGACATCACAATGTTCAGCTCGCTATCAGTCCTCTGTCAAAATAGTGTCTACATAGCGGGATGGCATGTTTTCTCACTGGATATTATTGACTGAAATCAAATTTCTTCAAAGTTACAGGCCAGTATAGTGGGAAGTCCCATATTTAATTCCTTCCAAGTCTTCACTACATGTATTAATTGATTCTGGACAGACATGAATGTAAACTGTAACTTGACCTCGTTGGCGGCATACAACTACAATGTAGCATTTCTGTTTTTTGACTGCTGTGTTTTATACGACCATTGACAGCTGACTTCTTAAAAGGCCGCTAGAAGCCACAAGTGATCAAAATCTACTTCAGTTTGATATTATTGTATGTCGGGGTCATGTTAAAGTTGGCAGAACTTTGCAAATCTCTGCTGGTCGCATCTGGCGGTTGTGGCGTCATTGCAGTAGGTGCTTCACCACCTGTTGCCTGGTTGGGATTTGCACTTTACTGAGTGCACTCTTCTCATCTGTGCATGAATTATTGGGTTATGGCCAAAAACATGTTAAGTCAGAGTGACGTCTAATTAGTTCATCCTTGAGTTCAAGTCAATTTCTGCACCAAATTAGAGGAAATTACCTCGAGTCGTTAAGTTCCAGGTCCGTTGGTCATGCACACATGCAAGCAATTGTGATAATGAAGTCCTGTTAGTTGCTTAAGACTTAACCAAGCTGAGGAAAACACCTCGTATGAACTGTTTTAGGAAGTTTCATGGGTAATTTTACATGTTCATGACACATTGTTTTTGTAGCACAAAATATTTTGCTCTGAAGTAGAATAGATTTGAGTTTAATGTGTTTAACTGCATGCTATGTGCATTTGATTACAGTAGAGGCATCCTGCCTGTGCAGACGAGTGCAGACAGACTAGAGGAAGAGCTGCTGTCTGTACTCTCGTCCCTTTGACGTATGAAGGGACTGTAGAGGCTTATAAAGCTGCCACATGTCATTACAGAGCCCATCCTTCCTTCTCTACCAATAAAATACATAATTATACCCTGCATATAACTTTAATTGGCCCAACTGAGGTCATTGGAAATCCATGATACTGCTATCATAGCTTCATTACAGCTATTTACAGTCCAGTCAGACACGGTGACTGGCTCCCGGCAGACAGACAGTAAATGAGAACACAAACAGGGGGAATATGATGATAGGCCGGGTCAGATCATAGTAAAAGTACTTTTTATGTTTTGTTTCAGCCCACTTTGGCAGCAGATAGGTTTGTTATGTGCAAAGAGCTGTAACACGATGATAGTCACACAATTGCCAAATTCAATTTAGTCCCATTTTTTAAATAATATTGCTTGGAGGGATGACATTAGCTGAAAAAAAATAAAAATAAAATACAATTCTGAGAGACTGGAAGACATCAGCCTCTCTGTGTTTCCAAAACTGGAACCATTGATTATGTTTCAGTCATTTCATGTCACTTGGGATAAACGTGGCCATCACAACTCTCTTGCATGCCTGCAAAAAGTCGTAACTCACCCAAAACATTTCATTCAGTCATTATGAAAATTGTGGACAGTAGTACCTGTTGTTCCTTTGCACCAAAATGAGTGTTTTTGCATGCTGCAGGTTATTTAATACAAATCATATATATTTTAAATCTGGCCATTTGTTCAAACCATTTCAGGACTCTTAACGTTCAATTTACTGACTATAATCAAATATGTTTGTCCTGGTGTCATTAAACTCGCGACATCATTGAAACCAGCAAATCTAAAAAATTCAAAAGAAGAGAAGGCTGAGGTAAAAAAGAAGCCAAAACATGAAAAAATATGAGTAAATAAATTTTTTACTCATCCATCCATCCAGAGTCCTAAGGCGATTTTAAAAAACAAAATCTTTCATGAGGAATGGTATCCAAAAATTGTCACATTGTGCCTGCGTGAAGCCCCATCGATCTGAGTTAAATAAAAACCTGAAGGGCAGCAGCAGCCCGACGCTGTAGCTGAGGTTTGTAAGTCACTGGGTCAGCTGATATTCCCTCAACATATTTTCCTGTGAGCTGCACCCGCTCAGCCCGGCCTGGGATCAAACTCCGGCTCCAAAATAAGCACTGATCACTCATGCGATGTGTTCATGCTGTTTTCCCCTCAGAGCCCTGGAGGAAACTGCAGAGCAGCCAACTGTACTGATAAATACAGTATACAGCTTACAGCAAAGAGTGGACAAGGCCAGAGGTATTTAAACTTTTACCAGCAGAGAGCCCAGAGGGAAGTACAGGAGTCACCTTGGTGCTCAGGATCAGAGTCATGTTAACATCTCTGCTTTGGAAAGAACCAGCAGGAGGAAAGCAGGTGGTGACTTATAGCACAGATTTTTTTTTTTTTACTGAACGTAACTAGACTGAAGTGGTTGTTTTCTGAGTCGTGTGTGCACTTAAACATGTAGGAAATAATACAGTTGAGCTTTAAACTCCAACTTTGCTCTCTATTTTGGCCTTCCATTCACACTAAACCAACATTTTTCTTGCTAGCATATTTTTATTTTTCAAAAAAAGGGTTTCAGTGGTTTCACATTTTTTTTAAAAATCCAGAAAATGCTGCACTCACACTGTAGTGTGAATGAGGGGAATTTGAGGTTTTATAAAATAATGACATATCTGCTGAGATAAAGATGGGGAAAGCAGAAATACTGTATTTCAACTCTTCTGATCTGACACTGACCGCTTATTTTAAATTTTAGCAGAGCAAATCGTGCATTTTGCCTGCCTGATCATGTTTACTTGCTCAGATTTTGTTGGTTATGTCCTCTTTCCTTGCTTTTTGTGCTTCTACCATGGATAAGCAGGCTACGTGATTAAATCGTTTATTTTCTGTTTGTCTTTATGATCGTGAGTCTGCACAGGGCCTTTTATTTTGAAAATGAACCGGATTCCTCCTGACTTTTCTGTGTCTGACTTCCTGCCCATTCGATCTGCTCTGAGCTAATAGAAGCAGCATCCGTCAAAAATAGTCTCAGTGCATATTTGAAGGAAAGTGGAGCAGAGAGACGCCTCTGGGACGCGCCGAGGCGCTGCTGGTGGAATCACAAGCATTGTTTAGAATGGCTGTGATCACCTCCGGCTGATGTGCTGCAGCCATAAAGCGACATAGCTGCTCCTGGTGGAATTTAGCCATAAGACAACTTTGGATAATTCAGCCCACATTGAATTACATTTTTCAATATTCGCTTACCAAAATATTAAGTTTATGATACATCACAGTTACAGCAGATAAAGTATGCTAAGACTTGGTTAGGGTTAAGAAACTAAAACACTTAGTTAAAGTAAGGAATCAGTTTTAATTATGGTTAATAAAAACACAAACTTTAATAGCAGGTCTGTAATCTCTGGTCTCCTGCATGAAAAGTCTGATGCACTGCATGTCACTCACGAACCTGAACTACACATCTTCACTTTCCCGTCTGTATAAAGGACACACTGCTTCCTACATTTGTACACTGGCACTGAATGTTTCCACCGAACATTGATTATGGGGTGCAGAATCATCCAATATGGACACCATTACAAAATTTCTGAATTCAATACGATACTTGGGAATAAATTATCGATGTTCAATACCACAAGGAAAAACTGACACAGCCCTAACCCTAAAAATTTAGATTTTTATTAAAAGGTAATTACAGTATTTACCCTACCATTAGAAATATAGAAATTCTGTTTCCTTCACTATCTGCTCATAACAAGCTATGAGCTGTCATGTAGACTGTATGCAACGATTGTTGATGAGAAAGTCACTGATAGTGTAAATTGTATTACCACTGTTATGTTCATGTGTATTAATTATGGCTGGCATGTCAGTAAAGACTCATTTCATTAGCATCGCTAAGAATGCGGTTAACTGGCTAACGTAGCTAGCTAGCCCTGTATTACTGTGATTACACAGTTAATGTGTTTTCAGTGTGATTTTATAGAAACAGTAGTTACTGCAGCAGTTGATGTTTAGTATTGAAACAGTTACAGACAGTCTGCTGATCTCATTTTTCAGACCTTAGCTTAAATGCTTTTAGTTAGTAATGTTGCTGCCTGGTGTGTATGTTATAGATGCCAATGCTTTAATGCTTTGATGCTTTTTTTTCCAGAAAATCACACACTGGAGCAGCATTATGCCACAACATCAAATTGTACCTTTTTGTTGTTGTGAGGAGGTGTGTTTGGTTTAGTAAGCTTATAACTCAGACTACTTTTTGACCAGAGTTTGTGTCTTGTCTCGTGCTTCAAGTCAACATTGACGTTTTCATTATTTAAGCAGAACTACAGTCTTTCCTTAACCTCGCTCTGTGTTTAGAAGTTAATCGTTCTTTAGCTGCCGGATGTGCGTATGCAAAGTTTGCAGAAACATTCAATATGAACATTGTGTTTCCTCCAAAATGTACTAGTCGGTGCAAATGAGTTGGATGTAATTGCAGGCATGGTTGACCTCCCCCCCGTGCCATCTGATGAGCCGAAACAGTGAGTGTAATTACAAACCTTTAGGTGAGAAAACTCATCGGGAACTTAGCCAGTGTTATCAAAGTCAAAGACGTTCAGAAATCAAAATCACCGACTGAAAGGAGCTGGTGTAATCCCTCTCTGTTTGGAAAGCACATCATTTTCCACCTCTTAGCGTTTTTGTGCGTATCAAGAATGTTTTCATGCTTGTGTTTCTTTTTCTCTTTCTTCCCCACACGGAAGCCCACACACTCAACACCTCGCTTTGCCTTCATCATAATGAAGGCTTGTATTTTCAAAAATGATCCAGAGTTTCAAAGGGCCCCCACAAAATGATGACATTACCTGCTGCTGTTTTTTTTTTTTCCTTTCCTTTTTTGTTGTAATTATAATTAAACTCCTTTCATTACCCTCAATTACGTCCCATTGACTCTCTGAAGTCGGCGCTCATTCAAAAAGGATTCAGCCCCTGATGATAGGACAGAGCAGACTGTAGGGGGAGGACGTGAGCAAAGGAGGAGAGGAGAGGAAAAGAAAGGTGAGGAAAGAGAAAGGTAATTGGAAGAGAGTGTTCACCCCCTCCTTCCCTCTGTAGGAGACGAGTTATCAGCAGCCGGTCTGCTTTGATGCACTCACTAAGTAATTACCACTCCACATTATGGTACTCGTCTGCTTTCATATTCTGCAGAGGCAAATCAAGGATGGCTGAATGATTACAGGAAAGCATTGTGAAAGAGAAAGATTTTCATTTTTCTTTCTTGTCTGCTTTCAAAAAACGTCGCCTTTTTTCTGCAGAGACTTCATCATCTGTGGGAGACGGAGATCAGAGTCAGGCAGCTCTTTGGTGAAAATCACGATCAATGACAAATCTATGTTCGGATTGTGCCCACATTTAGAAAGCTCAAACCACTTTTAGCTACAGTATGTTACACTTGACGAGATCAAAATAAGTCACAGAAAACTAATTTGGAGGAGACATCAAAGCCTCGCGCTCCGTTCGAGACGAGATTTCAAATGTTTCGTAAAGTTTAAAGGACTGTTGTTTCTTCTGAAGCCGTTCTTTTGTCCATCAGTTGTCGTGTGATGAACATCAATAAGCAACCACACATATGATTTTGTACTTTAAATCATTTTATTTTATCTTCCTCAGCTAGACATGTAATCCCAACAGGCAGGCATTCAAAGCACACGATTTATGCCCACTGCAGATTTTCACTGTGAGTTTATAGAGATGAAGTGGACAGGAAGATTAATTAAAGATTAATTAAAGCTACTTAAACGAACTTTTCATATTTGGTTGATTTTGGAGGCCCCGTGGGACCAAAGCGGTCGTGTTAACCACAAAATGTAACATCAAAAATAAAATTACGCAAATTAAAATCTCCTCTTAACTTGCTAACTTTGTACTCACTGTGATGTTGCACGGGAAAATGTAAACACGGGCCTGTTTCAACTGGTTTCAAGGAGACCTGGGGGCAGGAAATAATAATAACTGCATTGAAATAACGGATCTTCTCACTGATGGTCTCATTTGCTTATGTAGGCTGTAGACACATTGATATCAAAATGAGACAGTTTCATAACCAGTTAAAAACTTCTTGTAGTAGTTTTAAATTAAAACACTTATTTATTGAGAAAAACACATTTTGCATGTGTATATGTCATTGTGGCTTGAATTAAATCAATATGAACTCATTACTTATTTTTAA
This sequence comes from Lutjanus campechanus, assembly GCA_027495735.1. Classification (NCBI taxonomy): domain Eukaryota; kingdom Metazoa; phylum Chordata; class Actinopteri; order Lutjaniformes; family Lutjanidae; genus Lutjanus; species Lutjanus campechanus. The sequence continues at coordinate 2,458 of JAJHUR010100862.1, read as the reverse complement.
AGTTATTCATTATTATTATTCATATCATTTCATGATATATTAGTGCTAAAATTTTATGCTGCATGTTCACAGAATGGGTAAATGTCTGCTTTTAAGTTGTACACGAGTTGCACATGAGTCGTCATTTGTTATTGTCCACCAATCATTGGGTTGTGTTCGTCTTGCTGTCCTGTTCAGCGTAACAGCAGCCTGC
>JAJHUR010100861.1:8416-34135 GCA_027495735.1 Lutjanus campechanus | reverse complement strand
TTTTTGGATCAATCAGATTAGTCAAGTAAATAATCAGCAGAGTAATTGATAGTGAAAACAACCACCCGAATGTCTTCTCAGTTTTTATAGGTGTTTTATTGTTGTTGGATTTTTTTTCCATCATGATTTCTATTAAAGAAATGTTTCATCACCATAATTGGTTGTTTATTTTTTTCTTGTTCTTGTTGTTTTGGAGAACATTTTCTGACCTTATTAGGTAGTGATAGTGAAGAGATGACAGGAGATGAGAGAAAAAGAAGAAATAAAGGTTGAACAAGACGTGGTCGGCTTTTTAACCCTACGCCACAGAGCTGCCCCGCTGAAAAGTTATAATTGTTATTTATTGTTTTATTTTGCTTCTAATATTTCAGAGTGATTAAAACTAACAATGAGGAAACAACAAGCTCCTCTCTTTGCCTCCTGTTTGTATTGTTAGTGATGTTTCATAAACTTGTGACATTGATCAACAATAAAAACAATAATAATTGGGTGTTAATAACATATTTAAAAATGGACAGGTTGTGAGACAGCAGAACCCTGGACACAAACGCGCTACAATCTTTTTAGCAACACGTTGCAGAGTCGTGTTGTTTTTTGACTTTTTGAATCTTTTGAGCGTAACGCTAAGGTGTTGCTGTGAAGAAGACTTTAGAGTTCACCATCAGCTGTATTTTTGTAACACAGTCTGTTTGAGTCCCTTCCAAACAGTCCCAACCCACAGCAGATCCTGTACTACACTATCTGCAAAGAAATGCTTTTACTGCTTATGTTATTTACTCATTTTTAGCAAACGTTTACTACAGCCTGTGTGTGCATTTTGGTCTATTACGTAGGAAAAAAGATCAAATGAATATCAGATAAAACTCAAATGCTCTGACATCCCAGTTTTGACCAAACCCTTCGACTTTCAGATGTAAGATGTTGAGAACAGTTGCTTCAGACACCCCCTGACAGCTTGGGATCCTGGTCCTGGAACTGGTTGTCATCTATTCATAACTATAAATATTTGGCAGATAACCAATGTCCAACAGAATACCAGTAAGGCTCAGCTAACTTTGCAAATATATTGTAATCTAAAATTCAAAGTAAAGCAGCTTTGGAAGCTGTTTTGAACTGAACTTTCCAACATATTTAGGTCTTGATTTTACTTGTAAATAATAATCCAGGTAGCAGCTAGTTCAGGGGTCTGCAACCTGTCTGTGCCCCTCTACAGTGGCTACCTGAGGCTTTAGCAAAAACAATATATGGAAATGAACAACTGTTGCTTTGTTAAAATTTCAATTTTCATTTATCATTGTTGTAGGTCTAAAGTAGGGATGATAATGATGATTCAAAGATCTTATAGAATTTGGCCGATCAAGTAAAATTTAATTGATATATTATCAAATAAAGACCTGATATATAACAGATTATTTTGATGACTGTGCTCCGGTGTTGTCTGAAATTCAAGTTTATGTGTTTACTATATAGGCCTGTCGTGTGTATATGTTTCATGGGCTGTCAGTGAATATGCAACATGTTGCAGTGGAAATAAAGCTTTGATTGAGAAGGAAAAAACTACATTTGGTATTGTTTGGTATAAGCAAACTTTTTATATTTTTCTGACGATTACTTGATTAATGGAACGTTAATATTAACAATGATCGATTAAGGGAAGCGCTTTCAATTTGCAACCTTAGGCCAAAGTGATTCTTACATTCTGCAGTTGTAAAAAATGTGTAGCCTATACATCAAATTAAAAAAGTTTTAATATTTCGTCAGCTAAAACGAGTGTACAGTTTGGCATCTGTCATTTTGAAGGTGGCTAGTGTTGAGTCTCCAAAAGCTCGCCATGGAGCCAAATCCAAAGAAAAAGAATAGTCTCAAAAGAAACGAGAGAATTTAATGGTTGTGGCTCCAGACAGATTTTTTCTTATTTCTTTTTTTGGCCAGAAATGTCTCTTTTGATCATAAAAGTAGCAGACCCTTGAGCTAGTAGAACTCATCTAGAGCTATTTTTACAGACAGCCATTGAGAGTTAAATTGTTTGCAGGGATGGTGTTCTATCTTACCAGGAATGTGTCATTCTTCAGACTTTAGTATAGGAGGAAAAAATCATCAAAAGCCAAATAAAACAAGGAGAAAGAGACAGCCAAGAGCAAAATGGATCGAGTAAGTGGTAAGTAAGTGTATATGTAAAAGTCAAAAAAAGAAGAAAAAAAAAAGGATCAAAGGAAACTGTTAGGAAGTCAATTTGATGTGTCAATGATCGAATCCCACCTGGACGGACTCGAGTGCTGAGACCCCAGAACCCCAACATATGCAAAACAGCCGAGTGTCCTCACATTTTAAATGGTGTGAGCGACACTTTGAATAGAGGCGGCATCAACACCTGCTGCCGCGACTCGACCAAGGAGAGCTGCAGAGACAAGAGGGCAAACACCAATCGTAACACTCCGAAGCTGTTCTGACACACCTCTGCACATACAGGCACATGCGCACACACACACACGCATTAATACAATAACAAAAGATTTTTTTTTTCAGCTGATCCCAAATGGAGTCACATGAATATGTCTGAAAATAAGATCTATTACACCAAATCTGTTATTATCACTGCTGGACCATAACACAGTACTCTGATATGTGATGATACTTTATGGTAGTAAGTTGAGGATGAGGTTATTTTTAAGTTCAGTTTAGTTACTAGTTACTCTTTCAGACTGAGCATGTATACTTTTTATAGCTCAAATAAGTCATTTTGTTTCATTATATACATTTAATTTGGACTTTGAAGCTCAGTAGTTAAAGAAATGAGCAGGGACCCAAAAGCATCTTAAAAGGGACAGTTCACCCCAAAATGAAAAATACATGTTCTCCCTCTTACATGTAGTTAGAGTTGGGTATTGTTTATAAAATTATTATACCAGTACCAATACCCTTAAAGTTACACTGATACCAACTGAAAACTTAATTTGAGAACTTTTCATTTGATAACAACCATTTTCATCTGAGTGAAAGTATGCTGGTTTTGTTTAACCGGATATGTTTCAACACTACCTGGTACCTGTTTTTTCTTCTTTTTGTTTGATACCTAATTTTGGTGTAAGGTGCCCGAGTTTTCGGTAGATATCAGATAGATACATCAGCCTTCCCCTGCCTACACTGAGCACAGTGCTCAGTGCAGTGTGATGCCCAGTGATCCAAAAGATAAATTTGGACAAACTCAACAGCAAAGTCTCTTTGCAGAAATCATGACCTGGTTACTCAAGATAAACCATTGAAATGGTTGTGAGCAGTTTCATGTAGGAACTTTCTTTCTGCTAAACTACCTGCTAATCGTATCACCGCACTGGTTATCTCAGTGGGGGTAATGTTACAGCTCAGCTGATGAGGACGCCATTAAAGTTTGCATCCCACATTGTCACAAGCAGAGCACTTTCGTCCATGATTGGACGCTTCCTGCTGTGTGGTGATAAGAGAAAATGATTGGGGAGACACAGTGGACATGGGGTTGATCTTCAGCAAAAACTGGAGGTGACAGTCTTATTATCTGTCAACCTTAGTATGCTAGCTAACTCAAGGACAAGAATATTTAACTTTGCTTGACACCACCATCGACAGCTTGAGACTTGTCTCTTTTATTGGCTATTGCAGTCCCACTTGGAAAGTACTGATGTAAACATCCAGAAGGACTTGTGTGAAGGAATTAATGGCATGACTGGGTCATGGGTGATTCCGATGAAACTGTAAGCCCCTCACTTTACCAGATAATCTGGGCCAAACATCAGTATTGAGCAAAGTCCCAAATCAGATTTCTCCTCTGATTTTTGGAGGGGTGAATGAATGATAAATCTGCCTAAAACTCCTGTAATCTGAGCCCAACCTTTGTCTCTAGGATGGGTCATGATTAAAAATTGATGGGTCTTACATTTCCCATAATGCCACTCAGTTGGGTCTTTCATAAGCCCCCCCCCCCCCCCCCCCCCCCCCCCCCCGTGCTGAATGTCCTCTTCTTTCAAACCCCATACCTCCAGTTTGTAACACAGATCTTTTGTTTTTTTGATTATTATAATGTTTTTCTCAAACTTTGAAAAGCCTCCCTGCCCCTTTAACTATGAGTACATGAGTTAGTTAATATTTAGGCAATTTTAAAAGCAACTTCCTACAGTACTAGATCACAGTGTATAGCCAAGTTAGACCCTCAGTACTGCTTTTACACTCTTTTCTTCTTCCTTCTTCCTGTTTCTGGTCTGGCAGCCTGACTGCTCACACCAGTTACCTGAAATGAGAATCTTCTTCTCCAGATGCATAAATAATGTAAAATTTGAGGAAATGGTCAGTTTCACTAAGCCAAAGTCCAGAGACCAGAGCCAGTGATCTAACATTACCATATCAGCACATTGCCTTGTCTTTGTTCTTTGTCTCTAAGGGACAGAGCTTGGGCCGTCAGTTAGATCTGTAAGATTGTAAATGATGTGATAAGAAATAATGTGTCCTGTAGTTCTTTCCTTCTTTCTTTCCATACTGCTGTTTTATTGTGTCTGTGGAAAGTTCGGTAAGTTGGTAAGTCAGCACCAGATCCCTGCAACATGCATGTCTGAAAGTTATCTTGGCAGCTAAGAAATCAAGTGTGTGTTGCATATGCTTTTAGTTGGACAAATGTACCTAAACCCGTGGACTGCAAATTACTTCTTGTCCCTGATATGTGAAAAGCTGACTGTCCCTGCAAACAACAGCTCAGAGCTCCCCTGCTATTTGCAACAGAACTATAATAGCACCACAAATAGTCTCACCAATTGGCTATGTGCCTCTCTCTGGGACCCTGTCAGACACAGAAGACAATGTATTACAGACAGGTAAGTCCATAAAGGCTGGAATAATACTGAATAGTAATATGTGAAAGAAAGGACATGATTTGAGATTGAAATGAGATGAAGAAGATGGGCGAAATCACTCATTTCTTACCCTGGCAGATGAGCTCGAGGGGGATCTTTGATGAGAAGGGCTATTTCAATTCTACAATGGGAGAGATGGAGACTTGCGCCTATTGTGTGAAGTATGAGGAGCGCCATCCACCCCCCAAAAAGGCATATTTTTTTTTTATTAAGGTGTGACTGTGCCGTCCCTCTTCTTATTTTGGAGAGGATGATGGTGCGGTCTTCTCTCTCATCTCTTCACTGGACCCTGTCTTTTTCACAGCTCCCCAGACGGAGTCATGTAAATCTATCGAGTCATCTGAGAGAAGCACAGGCTTTGGGTGTGATAATGACTTACAGAAGACTACCAATGGGGAGAGGATGTGTCTGACACACATACACACACACACACACACACACACACAGACACACACACACACACGCACATACACACACACCATCCACACCTCTCTACTCCAACCTAGCTGAGCAATCTCCACACTCATCTCCGCCCTGACCCCCCCCCCATACTGTGCCAGCTGCAGATTGAGGTGGCAGCACCCGTCATAATGCGGTGGAGGGGGGGGGGTGCTGTTGGATGGCAATGCCAGTCCTGCTGGAAGCCCGGGTACACAGCCTGAGCTCCAGGTCTCAGTGGGTAGCTACGAGGAATGGGCCAGCCAGGGTGGTAATAGAGTAAATAACTCAAATGAGGCAGAGTGTGAATTACTTCTCTGATGGGCTGGAGGGGTCCCTGCTGTGAATCCGACCAGGGGGTCCAGCTAGGAAGAGCCTCGAAAATGTGGGGAAATGGGTCCGGGATGTGGCGAGGTAGCAGGGGGTGGTATGTCAGTGGGGATGGGGTGTGCGAGAGTGTTTAATACAGGTGATGATGGAGGGGAAAAATTGCTTGAGGCAACTCTGCCGCAGCAGGTCTGGACGAACCACAGCAGCCCAGGGGATGGACGGTCAGACAGAAAAAAAAAAAGACTTGCACAGATGCAGCCTGTCCTAAATATTCACTTGTTGGAGTTTGTGGGCCTTTTTTCTGACTGGTCTCCTGTATTTCAGGGAATTTAAATTTCTCAAAACCCACTCCTCTGTGACATACAGTAAAATTAAAAGAATCTCACGGGCTATGGACCATATGTAGATATTCCGAGGACGAACAGGACCTGTAGCCCTGTGAAGCCCAGATTCCGAGCACAAAAGAAACTTCAATGCCAAGGGATGATTGAAAACCACTTCAAAAATGAACCTGCAACCTTGGGCTTCAAAGAGAAGCATATTGCGTGAACTAATACAACCAGGAAAATATATGAATACATTTTGCTTCATTAGGTGACCTCGAAGTAGGTTACATGGTCATTTCTATTCTGTGCCGACCCTCAAGTTCACAGACGCCTCTGAGCCACCGATGGGCAAACAAAGACTTCAATGACAGTCCCTCAGAGTAGGAAGACTCTACTTATCATTTCAAAGGGACAGCCCCCTTCACCCTACCGACTCTATACCGATGGACAGGGTGCACTTGCAGAACAAAAAAGTCCAGCTGAAAACTCTGGTCTTGCGATGGAAGACACGGACCGTCCGTTGTGTGTTTGTAGTGTGTTTTTGCAGGGGGAGTGACACGAGTTTGCGGGCAGTGGCTTTCCCGTTTGTGATCTTGTCCTGACCTTCCGCATCATCCATAATGTATCGCGGCAGGTTCGTAAAAAGGTATGAAAGTTAAATCAGAGGGAAGTTGTTGGCTTGTCTAGCTGCAGCGGTGCACCCTTGACAGGCAAATCTTTAATCTGTGTTTAGGAGGAGGGTGTGTAATGTCAGTTTAAGGATGGCGAAGGCAACAGCATTTCAGGAAAAAATGCTGCTCTGATCTTGCAGAAAGCCTGCAACTTGCCAGACACTGTAGGAGTTAGTCAACTGACCTCACCCCCCTCCCCCCTTCTTCCACAGCCCTCACCCTTCACTCTCCAGTCCCACTCTCCCACAACAGAAGAGCCTCTCTGACTCTCCGTGGAAGTTTACTGCATGTAACTTTTCTCCCCTGCACAGCAGAAACTCTCACCTCACCGAAGAACTGTCTTCTGGCAGCAAAGCACAGCTGGACAAGACAGCAGAGACCCAGGGGATGAGGAAAATAAAAAGACTCAGAATCCACACACATAAAGTTCTAACAGCGATGGCTTGCCCGCCTAGTTGTTAGATCCGTTTTCTCCTGGTCTCAAATTGAATGCAAGCTCCTACATTGGAAGTTTGCTTAAATGGAGCTCAGGTGGTGGTTGCAAAGCCTCCGGTAAGAGAGAGTTCTACTGAGGGAATATATTTCTTTGTTTGGTTGGATTTCAGGTGGATAGGCAGTAAGCCATGTAGTACGCAGGTATATCCGGAAGATATGAGATTCATAAAGTCCCAGTTGATGTGGGTTGCTGTGTTTGGGTTTCCTCTGTGTGGGTGCATGTGTGTGTCAGCGTGTGTGCATACCAATGCAGGTTGAATTTGAATGGAAGCGACCAGGGAGAATCATGCTAATTCTCTCTCGTACACAAACAAGAAGGTGGACATGTTCATGCAAGGTGCGATTTGTGGGCGTCGGGGGCTTGGGCAGGGATGAGGGGGGAGGTGGAATGAAAAATGCTCAGTAGAAAAAATTGCATTTATTTCATCTTCTTGCAACATTTTTTGTAGCACTGCAAATTTCTACTGAGACAAATCTGAAACCCGTGGGATGGACCTGAAGATAACAATGAGTCCTTTAGAAAATTTGAGACACTGAACTTCGTCAAGGTGCCACACAAGAATAAAAACATTTTGCTGATAGTGATAACACTATCATAGAACACTTTGCAGTAAATTAGTCGCACATAAACGCTTCTTTTTTAAATTAACATCTAACTTTCATAAGGTTTCAGTTGTTGTTCAATTGTGAAAAATGAAAAAAAAAGTTTGCAAAAGAAAACACATCCCAAAATGTGATAAATACTAGGTGCTGGTGCATGTCAAAAACAAGCCTTGTGCCAAAATTGTCACACGGTGGTATATTATTGAATGTTCATGGGAGCATTATCTAGTGTGAGGACTATTTTTCCTTTTTCAATAGTGAAAAACACTCATCATCTTTTCCAAAGGCAACAGCTTCACATTTCTCGTCTTGTCCAACAATCAGGTGCAAAATGTGTGGCAGTTTAATACATCTCACAATCAAGACAGCAATCCCAAAAGCTCCTCTTTTACACTTATATGAATATTTCTATAGTGCATTAACGGTAAAATATGCAATATTTTCCTAGAAAACATGCAAACATCCCTTTCAATCATCATTTATGATCGACCAGAAGTGTGTTGTGGTGTCTGTATCTGCAGAAACTCTGCAGCCCTCTGCTTATGGTGCTTTATCAACCCAACACATCTTTACGGTGCATTTAAGAACAGCTCAGACAAATACTACCGATTCTACCTTTAATGTAGAGACTCGTACTGTCTTAAACTGGTGTCCTGTTGCAGCGACCATTCACTCATGTAATCTTTTCAAAGGTTTAGTGATCTAACAAGGAACAAATGTGAGCACTTTTAAAAAATATTAACATTAATAAATGGCGTTCTTTACATTATTACTTATCAATTACTGACATTGGATGAACATATGCTTTTGTTTTATTGTGAATGCGACAGCTGGAAACCATTTCGTCTCAATTACAAATTCACAAACATGATGCAAACAAGAAAAATATGTATGGATACATGAAAATCCTGTAAATACCTGAATATTTCTGTGCAACAGACTTTTGAGGCTACTATTTTGAATATATTTAACATTATTGAATATTTATTTTGAGTATTATTTATAGTATTATGAATGAAATATTGAGAAATTCAAATAATATTGTTTTATTTAGTATTTTTGGTTTAGTAATTAGGGATGCACGATATTATCAGCACATCATTGGTATTGGCTGGTAAAGGCTTTAAAATGAAATATTGTATCTGCCCAAAATTAAATTTTTTGCTGATGCTTTAATTATGCACACACAATGTGTGGAGGTGTTTTGAAGCACCCAAAACAGATATCAAAGTTTATATTTGCACCGATTGTTCAGCTTTGGTCATGCAGGGAGGAGCCAGATCATATTCTTTTAACACTACAGATTTCATTACCATCCTAAGAGGTGCCATCCTGGTAATTATGAAGAATTTGTAAAGAACAAAAAGAAAAAATACTGTCAGCAGCAGTTTTCTAATTTTGCCTACAGTGAATCTGTACATCTTGAAATGCACTGAATTTTACTGTATGTCTGCACAATAAGAGCGACCACAAGTTAATTTACTACAGGCGAGACTTGATGTTTGCTGTAATTAGGTGAAAAATATACGTGCATATATTGATATTGGGAATTGAAAATGACTTGTATACTGGATATCAGCAAAAATCCAATATTGTGCATCCCTCCTAATAACTTTTTATATTCTCATGTGACCTCAATTTGGCATATTTAACACATATCAAGCATATTGAAACAGCCCAATTTGTGCTTAAAACAATATTTAAATCAGTTTAACATTTAGTTTATTTAGCAGGCAGCACAAATAATTAAGAGCAATGCAATCAACAAAGAAAAAAAAATCATAAAATATCATTATATAGTCTCTGTGATGCTTGCTTGTGCATGTCTACATTTTTTATGTAAAAACTGATGATCAGAAGACAAACAACAGGAATAAACTGGTGGAATTGACTTCAACGATTAACTAAATTGAAAAAGTACTGAGCTGACAATGAAATTCCTCTTGGAACAAAAGTGTGTAGGTGACGATATTCCTGTTTTTGTTTGTGTTTTTTTCTTGCAGGGTTATGTCAAAGTAAAAAGTGGTGAGAAAGTACAAAGTTCTTCCAGCTGACAGGACTGATGTGCAGAAAAGGACATTCGACAAGGACACCTGTAAACAATCAGTCCCGTGTTTTTTTGATAGATCTTAGGGTCAGATGTGGATTATATTTACCTTCCTGCACTCCCAGGAAATGGCTGCCGCTCGCCCTCTAATGTAATTACAGTTGTTTGCCTGCCGTTGTATCTGTGAATGTCTGTTTGTCACCGGGCGCTTTTTTCCATCCAAACTAACGCCAAATACCCTCTGCTTAATGGTGATTGAAATATGGGTGCTGCCTGTCTCGGAAACCACTTAATGTCAACATGTCAGAGGTATCAGGGGGGAACTAAGTCCAAAACTACTGGACTGTCAAATCATAAACGCCATGGGGAACAGATTTCTCAGGGATCTGCAGGCGATGAAAAGAATCAGCAGAGGTTTTGACAGGGATTTCATTTGGCATCGCTCATGTCTCCAAATTAATCCCGCCACAAAATTATGGTTTCCTTTCATCCCCAAAGTCCCATTTCCATGGCTACAGTGTAGGGGAATCTCGAGGAGGGGAGGCTGGTCGGAAGTAAAAGAGAGAGAAGAGAAAGGAGAGACTCGTTGTTCTTTGATTTGATTTAACGTTTCAACTTAGACAAGAGGGAAAAAACGGCAGAATCTAATCTTAACAAAGAGCAAATTACATTTTTTAACAGAGGTTTTATTGTTTTATGCAAACGGGGGAACCGGGAGAAAAGAGTTGTACTGACAAAGAGATTCAGTAGCTGGCTCGTAATTAAGCTACAAGTTAAGACATTTTAATTACTCCTGTTTTTTCTGTCTCTTTCTGCCTCTGATGAAGATGGTGCAGCAGCGAGCAGGGAAATGGACCATTAACTATCTGGAAAAGCAGATAGAGGCTGAGTAAAGCACATTTTGACTCACTCCTTAGCCGCGGACTCATGCATGAATCCTTCCAAGGATATTGTTTGGGCACTTTTACAAAAGCTTAACCGTTGTGTTGCACCTTTATTTATTAATCCGGTTTAATAGAAACCTGCTTTCCATGTTTGATTTCCAGAAAAATGCCACAACAAAGATCCTCAATAGTCGACTGAAGCCAACATTTGAAAGCAAACGTGGTCAAGAAATTCATAACAGCTGTCAAGAGAGAAGAAATCCCCTTTTTCTATACATGTTGGTCGTCGTCCAAAAACTTCCCATGGATCTGTGGTTCACTTTGTCGCCATAATGAGGTCTCAAAACCAACAATGGTTTGTCAGAAAGCACCAGTGCAACTGCTCCTGCTCGCTGGCCACTCTGTTGACCACTGGCTGGCTGCTCAAACTGACCGTCCGTGGTTGTGGCTGTGCAGAGGCCAGCTGACCTGTTATTACTGGACACAGTAAAGAAACAAGATGCTTGACCAGATGACTTTCCAGCTGCTGAAGACAATGAAACTGAAAAAATCAGACAGTTTTCTGATGATTCTTGTTTTGTTTTTGTTTGTTTTTTTTCCTTTTGGAGCTGAAGCTCTTTGAATTGTGTGAAGTATATTCATGGCATTTGGGATTTTTGACATTATCTTCCATCTCACATCTTTTCAGTCTCACTTAGGTCAAATGGAAGTGATGGGTTCTGTTTCAATCAGCACAGCTGTCTACACCAGCAATGAAACAGTTTTACATTCACCAGCTTCTTACACATGTAACTAAAACTCAAGGCATCATTTTAGTTACTAAACGCTTCTGAATCCACAGTTTTGTTACTGAACAAGTTCTCATTCTCAGCTTGTCGAACACGGTAACTAGGACGCTGTAGGTACCCCTCTAGCATCAGTATTGAATCATGTACCACCTCAGAAAATATTAGGCTCTCCAAGTACCACCGATATAGCCGTAAAACCATAACATAACTTAACATAAAAATACAGTAGTGTAGGTTTACTCTACTCACCTACAGACAACGTTTAAAAAAGTCAACGTTGACTTATGGTTTCATAAATACAAACCCCTGACTCCTGGTTGAAAGTTGTATCTTTAAATTCCATCCATCCACCTCCCCCAAACGCAGACTTTCTCCATCAGCTGACTTTGACACCACATCAAAACATCACGCCATTAGGACGCCTACAGAAATGGTGCTACAGTGACATTTAGTGGTGAGCCTTCAGATTGCAAACACCTCAGCCCATTCTCATGAATATTATATTCTATGTCTGATATATTCTACCAGTAGATCCCTGTAAACCTGACTGAATCTTTCGATGTAAACATACATATATATACAATGCCATTACCAACAAATGATTTCACTTTGTCTGCTAATGATTTCATCAAATGCCTGTGAAATAATTTCAAATAAGAAAAACATGGAAGTCACAGACCTCTGAGAAGTCTGGTCCATCTGTTGTACAGTAAAGTGCAGTTTAACATCACAGCAGTCTTAATCAGTTTCAGCAACAACATGTAAACAACTAAAACAAACTCATGACAGCTTATAAAGGATCTTTTCTAAATGAAGACTCAAAGAATGTTGATCGTTCAGACTGATGTTCAGACACTGGAACCTCAAACTGCACATCAAACGTCAAGAAATTCAGCCTCATTCTGAAATGAGTCTTAGATGATCAATTCAGAGCTAAAATTGTGTTTAATCCAGACCATGTCTGCCTGCCGTTAGGTGTTCCCTGCTCTACCATCTACCTTTGCTAAAAAAAAAAAAAGAAAGAAAGTGAGCAGAATAGCGCCCTCTAGTCTTTTGTGCTGTGAAGCAATTCTGCAGAATTCCTGCCGAATGTGACCCGCTGGCTCGCTGCCTAAAATGAAATGTGGAGGCAGGCCGAGGCTGCTTATCTTCTCTGTGGCAGTTTTGTATGTTTACGGTGATTATACTGTCAAAACTGCAATGATTCGTTAATATGAAACTGCTGCAAATAGCACCCTTACATGCCTGATACGTATACTCTTTGTTTGTGCGTACCGAGATGCATCTCACAGGCCTCATTAATAGGACACTGACAGGCTGTGACCAATTTAATTTATACTTTCTGTCACCCCTGCTCTCTCCTTCTCTCCATCCAATAATACTCTTAAGATTCACTAACATAGATGTAGACAAAGTGGTGGTGCTGCTCGTGAACTCACCTCCTTATTTCCTTTTTTATTTTGAAGTTCTCTGCCCTGCTCTCTCTCTCTTTCTCAGGTAACAACCGGTCAGATTCTCCATGTTACAGACATCGAACACAACAATCACGCTTCATTTGATGATGTGCATTTTCTACATTATCCTGCCCTATACTGCTGAGACCTTAACACACTCACCCACACATATGAACACACATTCACACTTTATTTTACAGAAAACCAACAAGATGTAACAAGCTGAACTTTGCATCAAATTAGACAAAAACTAGAAATAGTATATTCCTTATTACACAATATTGGCTCCTCATTAGAAGGTAATTAGGGACACATTATGATAGAACTGTACTGTAAACTCAAGTGTGTTGTTTCTCTGTATTGTTGACACATTACAACTTAAAAAAACATCACATAACTGCTACTGTACTTGAGACACACCTTTTTCATTCCTGTCAGACTGTCAGAATAGCCAAGACTGATGCCAACTTCTTTAATTAAATCACATTATCACCCTACAGTGTTACAATAAGTCTGTGCACCCCCCAAAAAAATCCTCTCTCTACAATTTAACAATAATGTTTGTGCAGCACCTTACACCCCAAGAATAACTGACCCCAAAACCTTGACTTTATGTATTTTAATTACATGTAAATTTCCCATGTAATTTTATAAGAGAGGTTTAATGTAAAGAGTTGCATTTAGAACAATGTTTTTCCACCATGTTGAGTCAGTGTGAATAAATTACAGACCTTAAGTCAGATTTGATTATGTTGATGCAAACTTTTACATAACCTTTGTTGGAGTTTGACACATGAAGCCTCCTGTGATAAGTAAGTCATTAAAGGCATAAATTGCCATTTAAAAACTGCACACAAGGTTGAGTAAAACATGTTAGCAGCCAATTAAAAACAGCCTGTGGAACACAGACTAAACTAAACTAACTTAGTCTTTGTGTGACTATAGAAAGGCCAGGTTAAAAAGGTGTGTTTTTAAGTGCAGTTTAAAAATCTCTACAGAAGCTGCCTCTCTGATATGTTTGGGTCGGCTGCTCCATAGTTTGGGAGCCTGAAAAAAGCTGCATCTCCAGTTTTTTTTTTATTGGTGGAGTTTTGGGTATCTGTAAAGCCGACAGTAGAGGATCTAAGAGTTCGTGGGGGAACATAAAGCAACAGGGAATCTGTCACAGGACGGTCCTAAGCCGCTGGGAGCTTTGTAAACAAGCAGAAGCACTTTAAAATCAATTCTGGTGGACGCAGGGAGCCGGTGCAATGTGGCTAAGACTGGAGTGATGTGTTCTCTCTTCTTTGTTTTTGTTAGCGGTGTAGCAGCCAAATTCTGGATCAGTTGCAGCCTCTCAGTGGACCTTTTTTGGAAGACCGGTAAAAAGTGCATTACAATCCAATCTGCTTGGATTGCTGAGTCAGGAATGGCTGTACCTTGGAAATATTTCTGAGGCGGATGAATGGCACCTTGGTCACTTTATTTATATGAGGAGTGAAACTTAGAGCAAAGCCTAGTTCCGATTCTAAGATAACACCCAGACTTGTTTTTAAATGGGAAAGTAGCGGATATGTGATTTTACTTTAGTTACAGTACAGTTCTGTTGCAATGCATCTTAAATTACTCTCTGATAAAGTCTGATAGCTTTTTTTCCTGGCAGAAAGGCACCGACAGGGCGCTGCGGAGCACTGAGATGAAGCTTCTGTGCCATTCAAAATATAATGCTGCACGTCGGTTATGTGTCTATGACAACAATATGTATGACTGCACCATTGTTGCACAGTCTAGCATCGCCACTTTGGTCTTTATTAGCTATTTGTATCCATTTGTTTGACCTTTTTTGTTGTGAGCAACACCTAGAAGATGTTCTGCCTTGGTTTGACTCGGCTCGTCAGCGCAGCACTGCAGGGATCTGCATCTGGTCTGCCTGTTTGAAGGTGTGTCTTGAGTCAAGCGGCTGTAAAAAGCTGCTTAACCACATGCCACTTCCTACAAATTCTTCACAATAAAAGTCCCCCGATGTTTTGTTATCTCAAAGCTTTTATTATGAAGCAGCAAGATCAGGAAATCTTTGGTTTTAATCTGCAGAAACTTAACAGGCCTCCTATCAGGTGGAAGCAAACATGAAAGCAGAATGAAGCGGATACCTGAGAATACAAGCGACTCTGGAGAGAAACTAAACTTCAAACCACAGAGATTCACACACAGGTCTTTGGAAGCTACAGAAGTCCTGGGAGATGAACAAACAGGCACTTTTTAAAAAGCACCTTTCTCTCTGGCTCCTGCACAGGCATGAGTTCAGTCTCGGCTCTCCGCCGCACACAGACAGGTAAACTCTCCTCCATTTTCCTGGTTAGTGCCCATCTAATATATGATTGGTTGCCTGGAAAAAAGCACCGGTGATGACACCAGCATCTCTGAAAAGTTCAGAGATTTTCAATCCAAAATGCTCAGAGTGGCTGCACAAAAAAAGCACTTGGAAAAAAGAAAAAGACGCTGGGTGCAGTACCTTTTCTCCAGGCGGCCGCATGCAGTCAGACTCTCTCTTCATTGGGAACAATTGGAAAAAAAGACGCTGCTCTAAGAATGTCTGGGAAATAATGCACTTTATTTTACAGTACAGTTGTATTTTAGTTCTGAGTCCATGATTACACTATAATAAGTCTAATAAGGGTCTAAGATTGTCTAATAAAGAACATTATTTCTAGTTTTTGTCTAATTTGATACAATCACTTACGTCTGTAAAATAAAGTGTGACTGAACACACTTCCTGCTCCCCGAGTCTCTTTCTCTGAATAAAGTCTACAACTCTCAGAGGGAGGCGAGAACGGAGAGGGGAAAAAAAGACAAGAAGAGATAGAATGACAATAGGAAAAAGAGAGTGTGTGTGTAAGACAGAGAGGCTGTGATGCATACTAATGACATCATTACACCCACCCACCCCGACATGTTTACTGCCCTGCAAGTTTCTTCTCGCCACCAAACCAGTGCCCCACCCCGACCTCTGCCATCCATCCATTTGCTTTGATCCTTTTATTTCCACCATCTCTCCTCTGTATCCTTTTTTTCCTCCTCTGCTGAAATGCAAACAACACAATGAGGCTAATTTTGGTGTATTTACCCAAAATCCCAAGCTCTGCTGGCAGTAATTCTACTCGTGCTGTGCTCGCTGCATGGTAGTGTGTGTATGTGCATGTGTGTGGGTGAGTGGGTGGTTCTCCCCTCAGTGTAGCCGCTCTTTTTTCCTGGCATTGAACTTGACCCTGTGCGACCCCTCTATAATGAATGAATTGAAAACATCTCCCTTTGGAATGCCGTGTGTGAAGAGAGGAGGCCATAGCTGCCTTCACTGCCTCTGCTCCGTCAGTGTGTGTGTGTGTGTGTGTGTGTGTGTGTGTGTGTGTGTGTGTGTGTTCTCCCTGAACAAACAAAGACCCAGTGTCCCCCCACTACAACCTACCTGTAAATACTGAGCACACATTGTTAGAAAACACTCATGTTCACACACACACTCACAGATAAACTATAAATACTTACACACAATGTTCTTGAACTCAGTCGCAGCCTCATGTAAAAGAAATAGAAAAAACTTGTAAGAATTTCCCATTGTCTCCTTTAGAAAACGTTTATTTTTTGTATGTACTGTATGGGGTCCTGAGGGTATAGTTAACCCTTTCTATGCCTGATTAAATGTTTTTTGTTAAAATCTGACGGAGCTGATGGAAATCTGGGACACAACTTTAAAGAGCCAACATTTCCATAAAAAAAAAAGATTTTAAAACAAATATGATTATAATAGCACACTTTTACAGCTATGTTATCAGTAGATATTGTTAGTTTTAGATTTTGAAGACTTTTAACACATTTTTAAATTGTTTGAAGTTGAGACTTCAGAGGATATTTCGGGCACAGAACAAGTTTAGAAAAGAAAAAGAAATTAAGACAAACCAAAACATTTCATAAATGACATATTTCATATCTATATATAATCCTTAAAAGTTATTTTTCATTTTAAAAAAATTGAACTGTTGGTGTGTTGGTATTAAATTTTTTTTGGTAGGTCATGATTTGTCCCAATTCTCATGAACGGGTCAACAAAAATTTAAATGTTTCCTCAGCCAATTTATAAAAGAAGTAAATTGATGCAAAACCAGTTTATTCTTCTTACTGTGAGCCTGTATTTGGTTGAGCTAAAGTGACCATTATGAACAACAATTTGGTTGGATTGTTTACATTCAGTACATCCAACTTGGTCGACCTCCTGATTGATGATCTGCCATGAAAACACTCTACTGGGCTATAAAAGCCACATTTGTTTCTTTAATTCAGCCAAAATATTTCATTTGAACCCACAGTGTCGCCAACTTGGCGACTTTCTACCCAGAAAGTGTCTTTTTGTGTGTTCGCGTGTGGCCGAACGTGTCCAGTAAACCTGACGGACTGTGACGTTGAGCCGTGTTTGATCTTAATCCTGATCTACCATCCGTTGACGCTGTCACCATCCATCACACGCACACACATACAAATTCACACGTCAGGGGGAGGGGCCAGTGACAGCACACCGAGGGGGGGCTCATGAATAATAAACAGGAAAAGAAAGAGGTCCAGGTAGGGTAGCTCTCTCTCTCCCTCTCTCTCTCTCTCACACACACACACACACACACACACATATCCCCCACATAACCTCGGCCCTGCGCTGCCCTCGCCCTCCTCCTCCTCCTCCTGCAGCCCCCATGTTTATGCATGGCACCCTGTTTCATATGTATCGGTCGCATCATTCCCCCTGTTGTCACGGGAACTGATGACACAGGCTGCATTAAGAATGATGACCCGCCTACAGATTACTGTGCTGTTGGTACACACGCAAACACACACAGATTCCCGCATACGGAAACAGAAATACACACACATTCAGTGGCGGATGATGAAAACATTTCCCAATGGGACCTCATAACACCAGCATGGCAGCCTACCATCAAAAATGTAGAGAAAAAAAAAAACACAACACAAAAGACAGTGGCCAGTCAAAACAACCCCCCCACACACGTCACCCCACACTGACCTCAACTAGTAAACCACAGCCAGAGATACTGCGCGGTGCATTTATGCAGAAAACAGCTGCCTTAACTGACAGTTTACATTACAGCAGAAACAAGGAGAAGTGACTGATATTGATCCTTGTTTAAAGATGCAAAATAAAAAAAGAAGATACAGTATGTGTAGTGACTGAAATATTCAAAGCAGCTACTGTAGGAGCAGGATGCTGCTGTTACAGTAGCTCTTACACATCACACCACTGGTCGCCCTGGCATGGTTTTTACTGATACACAGTTTTGCATGCCTTCAAAAAAATGTATGAAACCTTGGTATATTTTATTCCTAAAGACAAGTAATGAATGATGCTTCTTTTTTTTTAACCTCCTCAATGGAAGATCATGAATGCTCCACAGAGTTTAGTTTGATCTCTGCTCTCAGTTACAGTAATAAAAAACTGCAAAATCTTTTTTTGACTATTTTTTGGCTAGGACAGCTCTAGACAGACAGGAAATGAGGAAGAGACTGACGGGAAACATGCTGCAAAGGGCTGCAGGCCGGAACTGAACCGATAGCCACTGCTGCAGACTCTATACATGAGGTACTACAAAGTGCAAAATCTTGAATACGGGTTGATGACAATGTCATGCAGGAACAATTATCCAAGCTGCAGTGAAGTCCCTGTTACTAAAGGCATGTTCATATAGAAACAAGGACAAAATTTGCAAGAGCTGCAACCAGCCAATCATGTACGTGCATGAATCCACACCTTCATGTATTCACACACAAACACAACCTCAAAAACCGTCACTCATGAAAAGGTTTAGTCAAATAATGCCCCTCACAAGTGTCTACAACTGGTTCACGAGTAATGAAAGGTGACATGGCAAACTTTTGTCATGTTGCATGAATCCTTTCAACCTTTTTGATTTGCTCCCACATCCCCTTTTTTTGTCAACTGGCATGAACACAAACACAGCTTCACACACACATTTGACCTCCATGTGCACAATTTCAGCCTCTGCCAAAGGTTGGGTAAGTTTTTGTGGACCAACAGAGCAGACTACAGAGCTGTTGGCTGCAGCTAATAAAAAAGCAAAGATGTAAACTGCAGCATTAAAAAGGCAACAAAACTCTGGACACAGGAGCAAGAAAGGTTGGAGTTGGAAGGTAAAGTATTGGTGGTAAACTTTGATCTGAAGTCTGTCTTATAGACTTCTAGTGTCTGCTTTGCATGTGCACGGCCTCTGTGGTCAAGTTAGCAAAAATATATGTGCAACATGCAGGTAAACTTTCAAAATAAAGGCACACAACCTATTTAGGGAGGTTTACAGATCAAAAGAACCTGGGCAAGCTCACAAAAAGATCATGATTAGGGTTGAAAATAGCATTTTACTGACACTTGTTCATGTTAAGTTTGTGTTACTTAAGTTAATGTATGTGATGTATTTTAGTATATAATGTAACACAACATAATGTGCGCAAGTAATAACTTATAACAAATTGTCTACATTGACTCTTGGTTCCACGTGAGGCACGAAACTCAGTGTCCTGGTGAAAGTCCTGTGTTTGTTTGACCAATCCACCCTGCCCACCTTCTCCGTATGTAGATGTTCTTGCTCTTTATATTATGTCACCTGACTTTGAAAAATTAAATCAACAATAGAAAAATCAAAATATAACAATAGAGGGGTACCTCCAGAAATTATACAACAGGGGGTAGCTACAGTGCCATAGTTTGACCAAGATGCAGTATTTGATTTGCTGGGAGTAAGAACAGGCTGTTACAACCAAGTGTATGTCACCCTTAAACTGCAGACCATTTGAATGAGGACAAACACACACAAAACTTAAATAAGAAAAAAGATGGATAAATCTCAGGAAGAGCAACAGAGGAGGAATTTAAAAAGCAACATGAAAAATTGCTTTAAAAGTTGCATCTAAAAAGACAAGCGGAGAAAACTGAGCCGCAAGCTGTTATAATTTTTATTTAGTAAATGATGATCCAGAGATCAGCAAATTATCTTAGTAGGAATATTGGTCATTTCATTATTTTGTTATGATAATTAGAACAAATTTAGACTCCTTCAGCGTAAAGTAAAATGAACATCACTCCCTGCCAGTGATGGAAGAAAAACTCAGATTATTCACTGAAGTAAATGCATCTGAAAATACTTCAGTTCAAGTAAAATTTAAACATTTAAGTGACAGTACATAAATATAACCAGCAAAATGTACTTTAAAAAGTGAAACTCAAAAGCAAAAGTACTCATTCAGCAAAGAAATGCATCATTTGAGTGTTTCCTCCAAAATTGTCACGTTTAGAAAGAAATTCCACCTCGTGTCAATCACATTTACACAGTGACTTTAAAACATTTTGTCCATCATAAAAGTTTCGCTGGGCTGACTGAGCTGCACGGGTGCCTTCCACATGTCATACTGGCATGCACCATTTATGACCGTTTAAAGATGTTTTATCATCTGGGGGACGCCCTTATCGGGGTCCTAAATGCAGGACAGGCTAAGAAAGTACTTTCAGTGGAGAGAAGAAAGGGAAGAAATGAGAGAGAAGGAGCAGGAGACAGAGCAACTGTTTCTCCAGACTCACTGTGTGTAATGTGCTATCGTTAACATGACTTTGAATCTTTAAGTGAAAGTTGCATCATGCTACTGGATGTTCTCTGTATCAATTTGTCAAAAAAGTGCTTGAGCAGTATTCCTGCCTTTTTGAAACCAGGAAGTGAGACAAGGCAGCAGACCTCAAGAATGGGTCAGATATAAATGGCCCATTCTCAATTCTTTATTTTCAGGTTATATACATTATTATTCACTGCAAACATACATTCCTGCCATAATCTACCAATAAACCCCCCTAAATTTTACCTACTGGACCCTTAAAAAATATCTAAATGTTTGATATTATCATCATCAATAGAAATCCATGGACTTGTTTTAGAAAAATTTGGGTAAACTCATGGTCATTACTGTACAAGAATGCCTGTGACTTCATTTGAAAAAAATACCATATTAAATGTGACATTAAGCGTCGAGAAGGAGTTAATGTTTCTTGTCGTTTATTTACAAAAATAGACATGTTAAAGGATCACAACAAACGTCCCGTTTCTACGCTCACAGCTCTGCAGCAGCGCGGTGACGGTACACCGTGCTGCTGATTATGGAGCGAGTAAGACATTGAATAAAAATGACAGGTGATGGTTGGTGGCATCGTGTACGAGATGTGGGGTCAGTGTGTGTGTGTGAGTGTGTGTGTGTGTTCTGGGTAGTGCGGTCCACAGAGATGGCTTCTTTGTTTTTCAGCGACACAGACATGAAACAGAGGTGGGCAAAAAAAAAAAGCTCCTCATTGTGTGTCTCTCCCTGTCGTTGTGTTTCACATTTTCTGTCACTCGCCCATATAATGAAGTTTTTCCTCTTTCACTCTTTTGTAGTCACAGTGAGAGACACCAAGTGATCCTTCCTTTTTTCTCTTTACCTCTTTCTTCTTCCTATTTCAAAGATGTGTCTGTCGGAAGGAGAGAATACATAATGTATATCACAGACAAGTGGAAAAAACAAGACAATATGAATAATTAATAAGCCGCGATGCATATGTATAAACATTTCCATATCAAATAAATATCATATCTAGTTTTATGACTCGGTTTTTTACGCTTTGAATACACAATTACTCACAAGCTTGTCTGATCATTTGCAGCGGGACGGTCTCTTATGCATGTCGTGATCAAATGACAGTGGGTTTAAAGCACGGGGGAAGTTACAGGGACAGAGAAACAGCACTTGTAATAAAAAAAAATTATAATAATAATTTGAGGACAGTCTCACAAAGTTCACAGTGGATCTGATGTTTCCTGGTTCAAGACGAGGTGAGGTACAGAACTCCCAGCAGCTAAAAATATAAGAATTACCTGCAGTCAAGTAGCGTTATCTTCACACGAGATCAACTGCATTTCTAGATACCATCGCTTGACTCCAGACAGTTTGTCAAACTGCACTGGAGGAATATTTTATAAATTGAGAGTTGGGAATTCAATGCAAGAAGGAACGAGGCAGAGGTACATGTTGTAATCTCCCTCCAGCTTACTGTGGGCGTGGTTGTTTATTTAGAGGGTCCACGATAGAAATACAGCAAGAGCAGTGGAGTCACCACTGTGGCTTCCATTTTACAAATGTGAATAAGGGGGGTTGTTTTTTATTGTTTATAATTTGTCTACTCCAATAAATTAGTTAATTACATATAGTACAGTTAAAATGATCAAGGGCTGATATTTAATGCCACAACAAGTGGAGACAATAAACATGTAAATAATAAGCAATACACAAGAAGATATGCTGTGCTGCTGCCAGAGGAGTGCTGACTAAGATTACAGCATGAATGAGAAAACTCATGCACGCTTTAATTCTTACTTTCCCTCAATGGTCTGAATAACTCAGTAGCCTTGTCGCTAGTCCCATCAATCACATAAAAATTAAACATTTTGGCAGTAAAAAGAGACCCATGCCTATAAGTAGGGTAGAGGACCAAAGCAATGTACAGTATAATGAGGGGGAGACGCAATCGTTCAAACTTAAAAATGCATTGATTTTCATCGATAATTAGCACAATTCTTTGTCATAATACTGGAAACAGTTATACTAAACATTGATTTGACACTGATTATAACTGACTATTAGGGAGGGTGAGGGGAGGGGAGGGGGGGGGGATTCGCAGAGCTTATATAGTGTTGGGGGACCATGACTCCAGCAATTCACTGTGCTGTGTTTCAGGTCTGCCCAAAAGATTCTGAACACAGAAATCTATTTGCAACAAAATATCAGTACAGTATGCCAACTCGCAAGTCTTTGCACTCGAGTCCCAAAACAGTCAAGTCCCAAGTTCTTCACTTTAGAGTCCTAAAAAAGTCAGAATGTGCTCTTCATCAGATATAATGTCATTTTAACAACAGAGCCTCAACTTACTGTTCTTTGTGCAACTTCAAATGTCAAATGAAATTAGAAGTTGTGTCTCCATCTGTAATTTTCCTGCATGTTTTGCAAACAGCAAATTGTCTTTTGTTGACCAGTTTTCTACTGTACATTTTTTTCCCAACTAAGGTTCAAGAATGTAATATTAGTTCTTTTTGGTTCAGACAAAGTGAATCAGGGTATTTACGTGTCAACTTGCTGAGAAAGAAAAGCGTTGACACTGATTCAGGAAATGAAGGGTTGATTTGTGGATGGTTTTGTGGAACAGCTGTTTTTTTCTAACCCGTGAAACTGTCTTTTATGTGAAACTTACAGTACACGTTCTGCTAAATAAATATTTTGTCAAATTCAGTAAAGTCATCAAATTTCTGGACGTGGCTTGGACTCGAGTTCACACCTCTGGCGTCTTCTGTTTTGCGGCTGGACACAAAAGCAAGCTGGACACTCTGAATTGTGTGGAAACTCATCTGCGCAGACAATGCGAGAAGACGTCCTGAGTATTAGCTGACCTGAGCCTGTGGGAGCGAGCAGGAAGTGGAAATGTAATCGGTGGCGAGCAGGAGTCATTTGCAGTCCAGGATCCCATCGCTCGGACTCTCCTGACTGCTGGATGCCAGAGATGTAACTTCCAGGCCTTTCAACATTTGGCTCCCATTACAGCGAGACAGGTGGGCGCTGGGGGACGCTTTCCTGTACTCACATTGCCCCCCCACCCCTCCACCACACTCACTATAGTTTTCACTTACAATCTCACACACACATATTCTTCCTCTCACTTTTGTCTCTCACTTTCAGTCTCTCCTTTGACGCTGTCTCACATTCTCTCTTCTTCTCGTGTGATCTCGCTGTCTTTTTCTCGTAGTTAATGTTTTGTCTCCTTCTTCTTTCCACCCTCTCTTGCTCTGGCTCTGGATCCCGTCCTCTTCCGCTTGTTTCTGTCACTTACTTTTCTCCTCTTTTACAGACTTTTTACATTTTCCTTTTCTTCCTCATCACTCGCGCCTCCGTCTCGCACACACTCCCAACTTCTGTCTCTTGCGTTACCTCCTGTTCTCTCTCGGTCTTCGTTTTAGCTTAGCCTCGATTGGCTCCTGTTTTGCGATTTTTGAAAAATGTAAAAACTGACCCCCTGAACAACCTCCTGTACGCTTCCTCTTTTAAAGTTTTTCTTCCTCTTTGTTTACCTCTGTAACCTCTATACCTATCCCTCTTTGGCTTTCCATCAAGGCACACACACACATTGGCCCAATGCCCATACACACATTTGGACCTGGCTGCATGCTTCTCAGTGTCTGGGGCCTTATTGTGTGTGTGTGTGTGTGTGTGTGTGTGTGTGTGTGTGTGTGTGTGTGTGAGGCCAGTTAAAAAGCAGGATTTGGCAGTGCTGAAACTTCATGCTCCAGTCTGCTCAACCCCCTAGACCTGCACGAAGACAAGGTTATCATGTTCCCCCATCTCTGCCAGACGCACACATACACACACACACACACACACACACACAGATTCACACACATGCCGGGCCTTGTGGGTCTGAGGGATGTGTGGGTCTGAGGGATGTGTGTGTGTGTGTGTGTGTGTGTGTGTGTGTGTAGAGGGTTTATGTGTGCGATACAGAGGATGCAACAACCCTGCCTTCTGCTGGCCAATGAGCAGAACTAGAGGTCAAACACACACACAAAAGACATCATCCAGAAATTTTAGGATGGAGTGCTTCAGTTCAGTTTAAATGCTGCTGTTACCATCTCATTGTGGTTTCATATGTGAGCCAAACTTTTTCTGATTTGATTGAAAACAAAGACATCACCATCTGTCTGTTCAGAGAGAGAGAGAGTAAGTCACAAACAGTCTTACGGGTTACATGTAACAGGATTACGTAATGAGGATACAAAAAAAGGTAAGTGTATTCCATTATGGTTTAAAAAAATAAGACGTTAGATTACAGTTGCATTTAGTAAAAATGGAGATAAATAGCAGGATAACAATTTTAAAATATATACAAGTCTCACAACACCACTCTGGTCTCAGCTAATCTGACAGTTGCCAATTCAGCCATTATCTTGTCTCAACATCTAATTTAAAGAAGCATTTACAGGTAAGACCAACTGCTAACATTAGCTTTACTGACCAACAGCAGGTGAGAACACCTGAGATTGTCCTCAGTCTCTACTGAGTGAACTGTTTAATAGATTTAATAGATTGCGTATGCAAAGATGGCGCAGTGAGAGTTGCTCACCTGGCGCATAAGCTAGCTTCCTGATTTGTTTCTCTTCCCTGGTTATGCGGCCCACTGAATATGCACAGTAGTGTTTCTCCCCTGGCTCCCACTCACGAGTTCCTGCTCGGCCCAAAGACTTTACATTGTGATGATGTCACAGATTGAGTTAAGTTTCACAAATGTAAAACCTCCATGGATCAAAAATTCGTCATAAAAAGACACTGACCTTGTTTGCAGTTTGAGGTGTCCGGTCTCTTTTATAATGGTGGCCTAAAGCGGGAAATGCTTTTGGGGTCGGTGGATGATTTTCTGCTGCAATAACGCGAGTGGCCACTGGAAAAAATTGGCACCAAAGCTGAGTGGCAGTGCCCTGTCCAGACTGTATTATACGTTTATGGTTTAGAGACTTACTTGCCTAACTGATTTAAGGAAGTAGTTATTTTAGCCGAAACTACGATCTTTTCCTAAACTTAACCAAGTAGTTTTAGTGCTGAAACCTACCCAAGACTTTTATTTTGAAAGCATACCCAGATGTTGTATATCTATAAATGCTGACTTAAGCCCAGAATGAGAATGAGTGGATAATACATTC
>JAJHUR010100860.1:0-17408 GCA_027495735.1 Lutjanus campechanus | reverse complement strand
CTCTTGAGGGTCACACACATGAAAGTCTTGTAGGACAACAGGTAGTAAATAATTTAATGATGCAGGCATTTCTTACATCATCATGCATCCAGGTTTGTCCCCTGCCAGTCCACATTTTGGTAGCAAATGCACCACTAGTTCGCCAGTCACCAAAACAGGAAGAGAAAACATTTTTAAACCAATGAAATGACACATACAGTGGTATGCTTCTATGATTGGTTCAAATGGTGTCCATACTGGACGTCAATCACTAACAGTGGTCCCAGACTACCCCTTTGAGGCAAACTGGAGAGCAGGTTGTTTGATCTGCACCAGAGTTCAGGTCCAGCGTTCACACCAACACAAACAAACCACACAAAGGGGGTAAATGTGCTAGGGTTTTGTTCAACAGGACTGGTTGGTGTGAACTGACTGATGAGGTCAAAAATTTCTGGAATTTGGCCCAAAACAAGCTGCAGCCTTTGGAGGCAATTGTGAACCATCAAAGTATGTCTACTAAAAGTGCTTGTTTTTTCCACTGACAGATTGTTCTTCTAAGTGTCTGATGACATGGAAAAGAAAGGAGGAATTTGATTAACCAGAAACAGCTGTTTTATGCTCTGTCCAAACTCACCAGACTCCATTTACAAAAGCAGTAATTTTATCATTGGAAAACAACCTTTATCCAAATATGACAGAATCAAATAAACAAGCCCATCCTGACTCGCCTTTCCACCGTTCCAGCAATCACCAACTCTGGTTTGGTTGAAATAAGCCCTTAATTCACAGTGTCAGATGTTAAAATATTTTGAAGCTGCTTCTTCTCTGATGTCCAACCTCCCTCTGCCTCTCTTCTCGTGTGAACTGAGAGTTAACTTTGACCAAACTAGAGTTCGAGATCGCCCCCAAGGATCACCCTTTTGCTGGCAACACAGGAAAATAGGATCCTGGTTGAAAAACACTGAAGTGACCCTTGAACTCTTTTATACAACAGTGAAACTGGTCATGTTTCACCTGTGATCATTCACCTGCAGTATTTCATTCATTCATACTTCCAGTTAATACTTTGTTATGGTCTTTCTCAAGGGAACAAGATCAGTGAGGGATGTGTCAACAGATTCTGAGACATTTCTCCCAACCCTGGAAGCCTTGCTCACATGGGTCTGTGAGATAGAGGAGCTCACGGCCAATCAGAAACCCCCATCTTCAGAGGTCAAAGTGGTGAAAGCACAGCTCCAAGAACAAAAGGTCTGTTATCACCAACATCACATCACCTCATTTCTTGTTCCACAAAACATCTTTCAAGTGCTATAGCGGGAATACACCTGAGAGGTTAACTTATAGGACGGTGTGCTGAGGTCATGGAAAATGCTCAACTGCTCCCTTTATAATATAAATTCAGTTCTATTCAGTTCTGAATGGGTGGCGTTCATAGTCACAATGAGCCTCAGCAGGTCTTTGTGAACATTTCCTGGGGGTATGAAAAAAGCAGGGAAGCCTCTCACCTTTCAGCTGTAATCACACCCATTGTGAGCTCTTTGGATGAGGTGAAACCTGCCTGACTCTTAACAATGTAAGCTTGACACATGAGACAGGAATCCTGACACAAAGGCAGAAACAACAAGAATGGGGCTTTGATACAAAATAAATGTCAATTCTTACTGCAGGCGATGCAATTTCTCTTAGATTAAACCTCAATTATAAGGGAAACATTTTCTGTAGTACTGATGAGAAAGTTTTTGATTTGATTTGAGTCACTCTGTGGAAATATTTATCACCCTGTCCATTTTGTTAAAGCTTTCTTTCTTCAAATAATGGTACATAATTACATTATTATTACTCCTCCATCTTTAGTAAAACTTGATTTTATGAAGTATGATGGCTTTATCTGTTCTTTTACAGCTCTTGCAGCGCCTCCTAACAGACCGAAGGCGCAGTATGAACTCCATGATGCAGGAGGGCCCTCGGCTGGTGGAGGCCCACCCAGGAGAGGAGGGGGAGCAGGCTAAGGTCAAGCTCGTTACACTCAAACAGAAGTGGGAGGCCTTACAGCTAGAGGCAGAGCAAAGGTCGGCTACGTTTACTGGCAATGCCAAACTTTCATTTGGCAAGGCTTACTGCGTGATACAAATCTGACTCATCACCAGTGATAACAATCAGTGGACCTTTTGTTGTTGGTAGGAGAGCGAGTCTGGAGCTCATCCTGCCCAGGGCCCAGCTCTTCCAGGAAGGAGTGGACAGCTTGCAGCAGTGGCTCATATCTGTGGAACAGACCCTCGCTGAACTGCGAAATGCAGAGAGAGTGATGCTGCACCTGTCAGAGGCCACAGATAAGGCCAAGGTTGAAAGTCTACCACGCTCAAATCCAACTGCATGTACAGTATAGTCCTTTTTGATTAGCGAATTATATTATTTAACATGTTTTCATTTTCTTTTAGGCTGTTGTTGAAGAGATACAAGTCAAAACTGCTGATCTAGGGAAAATACAAAAGTCAGGACATGATCTGATGGAAGCAATTTCAGGTAATGCTCACTTCATATGGTAAAAACTAATGGCCATAGTATGGTCATTGAGGCTGGGTAATTCTAAGTTTTAAATGATCTATATCAATACTAACATATTGTTCTAAGCAACAGCAGACCATTTTACTGTAAAATGTTAACATTTATTTATATTAATATTAATACATACCCCTACAGATAGTTTTGTGTGGAATCTGATCAAAATGTCAAAACAGAAAAAACAATTCAGAAAAATGGTTTCCAACAGATATCTGGGATGGTATTTAAACAGTTATATTGACCAATCAGGCAATATAACCTAGTTTATTATTCCAGCAAGTACAACCTGGCAGTAGAGACGATATCTAGTCCCTGTTGAGTCAGCCAGCTAATGTCAGCCAACATTAATGCTTTCAAAAGATTGTGGGATTTCCCAGACTGAATAAATTCCACAAACAAAAACTGCTTTACTAGATCAATCTTGCTGTAATTAATATAGCTGCTGAAAAAAATATTTTTTTTCCATGGACTAATTAAAGCTATTATGTCTGGAACCATCACATGTATTTTTAAGCTAGTAGAAATGTGTGACAGAATCACCTGTGAGGCTAATGGGAGGATGCCAGAGCGTCTAACATCGAGGCTGAACAGAGATTCTGTGTGATTGAAACATTTCTATCAATTCCAGAGCCCTGTAAAAGTCAAAAGTAAAAAAAAAGTCAAGTCAAAATGTATTGAAAAAATAATCAAAATTGCAACAAGTTTTAGCAAACAAAAAATTCTTCCTCAGTCCATATTTGTGAGCGTTCAGCCTTTCAAAAACAACATTTTCATTGTGGTGAAAAAACTGTCCCGCTGGCTGTGCACATGGGAAGCACGCACCTGTATTAACAGGACTTTCTAGCAGCCAACAGCACCATAAATTAAATGACAGAGTAATATTTTAGTTATGATTTGTGCTGTCTTGTATTTTCTTACCTTGTGACTGCCGATATGCTCAGTGTTTGTAATTTGTTCTTTTTCAGAGGAGGAAGCGCAGCAGGTACAGGAGAAGATGGATGCGCTGCGAATCCGTTGCTCCGTGCTGAGTTTGAGCAGTCTGGACGTGCTGCAGAGGCTGGAGCAGGCCCTGGAGGCCTCCAGTCGCTGCACGTCCAGTCAGGAGGACCTCCACCTGTGGCTGGGCCGCATCGAGAGGGAGCTCCTGGGGGCAGCAGGAGCACAGACACATGCTGGAGATGCAGTACTATGTGCAGCTGAGAGACAGAGGGTAATGTTCCCACACAGTCCTACAATGAACCTGCAGTTAGTAGCAGAGCATTTCCAATTAGCTAACATGCACAGCAGCAGCACCCTGACTCTGTGTGACCTGAATGGAAGTTTAATTAGTATTAATGGTAACATTATTACTAGCTGTGTTTACCCTACTATTAAATATCAAAATGTCTGCTGTGAAACCTCCAGTGGAGATTCAATGCAAAGAGTTTAGTTTAGTTTAAAAGAGGCTGTAAATATAAATTTACAGAGCTTGGCTTGGAATGATTAAATCAGGCTTATTTTGTGCGCAAATATGACTATGTAACTAAGCATTGCATAGTGTAGCTAACAATGTTTAATTTGTTGGCACTTTCTGAATAGTAGTCTCCACACCTTTGTGGAAGCTAGCATTAAGTTTCAGTATCAGGTTTAAAAAAGGAGCTTGCTAGATTCAAGTGTGTCTTTGAGCTTTTTCATCTGAAAGAAAACGTTTTTTTTCATGCAGCATTTCTCATTTAGTATTCAGTATTTTATGCACGTTTTCATTAAGATGTTACTGTGTATGTTTGCTCTTCTAGCTACACAGATTAACTTAAAAATCATCCATTAAAGTCTTTGAGCATTAAACCACATTTCATATACCCTTCATAAAATTTGCACTAATTTTAATTCAGATTATTTACAACCAAGAGTGTTACTGCCAGCAAGTGCTGCCAGGAGCTGTTAGATTTCAGAAGTAATAATGTCATGTTTCAGTTTTGCTGTTGGTAATACTGTGCCAACATACACTATGTTCTCGTCAGCTGGAGCAGGCAGTGGTGAAGGAGGTAGCTTGGTTCAGAGACACAGCACTGAGTCTTGAGAAGCTGAAGACCATCAATCTGGATCCAGAGCTCATAGCAGAACAACTCTATGAGCAAAAGGTCAGGACATTAACTAACTAAATGGCTAAACATTTTCCCACTTTAAATAAAACACATTACTTTGTTTGGTAAGTGACTTTGACTTGATGTTTTGTGAACAGATTTTGGCAGTGGAGATTCTGCAGCACAGGTTCAACATTGAGAAGATGGTGAAGATTGCTGAGATCTTGCTGACATACAGCGATGAAGGAGAAACAGGCGATTTGCGGGTACTCCCCACATTTGCTTTAACATTTTCCTGACGATGTAAATAAATGTACTTTTAAGTTGAAAAATATGCTCACATTTCTGATGTCTTCATTTTACTGTCACCTCTCCATGCAGACCCCATTAGAGGCCTTACAGGAACAATGCAACACCACCTCAGCCACCAATTCCCATGTGGTCCTGCAGCTTGAGCATGCTCAGTCGCTTCTTCTCCAGTTCTCAGAGGGCCTCGCTGAGGTTTCTCCCTGGCTCGAGGAAACTCAAACCCTAATTGGCCAGCTCTCCCTGAGCACAATTAGCTATGAGGCATTTCGGGAACAACAGGACCTCTTACAGGTAGAGGAAACCTGCCTCTCCACATTCAAGTGCCAGCTTTTCTCTTTTTTCATTTTCCCCTTTTTGTCCAGTTTAACAAAGAAGTCCTTTCATACTTCACAGTCTGCCACCATTTCCGCCTGGATAAATGAGCTGTTCTGTTTTTTTTTTCAGTGTCTTATAATGGCATATCAGTTTTGTCAAGTATGCCATGAAAACTGAGACAAGTGATTTCTTTCATCCTTCTCCTGTCCATTTAAGGGATTAAGTTAAAATCATGTTCTCACTAGGGTAGGGGGTCAAAGTACACAATTACTGTGTGAACATGTACACTCATGGGACATGCCGTTAGAAAGTTGAGATTCTTGTGCTTTGATTGATGCCAGCCACTTTGAAATATAATCATAACAGCAGGAACAGTCAGTGCCACAAACAAGCAATTACAATTACAAAACTGAGGCAACTCACCATTGAGAACAGGCAACCCAACACTTGCTGTAATCCTTAACATACACCCATCTCTGTCTGGAGTTTGTATGCAGATCGAAGCAATATCTTAGTCTCAAGACAGCAACTGCAGTCTGATCTTTTGATTGACACCTCACTTGAGCGATTAGGAACTTTCATGTCCTGTCCACAGACCTACAATAGCCAACGAGACCCAGCGCTGAAAGGAAGTCCCTGCCTCTCTTTTCTCGTCTAAAGGCAGAGACAGCTGGAACAGATTGTGTGGATGGCAGGCGAAAATGACATCTTTGCTGTCCAAAACACTTACTTTTCAGGAAATGAAGAAAAAAAAACTGTGCGTTTAAATTAATTGAATGCTGCTTAGTCAAAGTTAGTAGCTCTTTTTAATAATTTTCAACTGATAAATATTTTTAAAACCCACAATGCCAGTAGCAGTTACAGTGATTCTAACTGTTGGGGAAAAACCTTCAGAGTGTAACCTTTCAAAAGAGATTGAAAGCATGCATGCACTCTAAATCTGGAAAAAAAGGTTTTTAACCTTCCTTTTTATCTCTCTTCTGTTAAGGGTCTGAGGGAGTCTATAGCAGAACACCGACCCTTGATTGCACGTTTATGCTCTGTGGCAAAACGCTTGTCAGAGCTGAACCCCATTCAGGGGGACGAGTTCTGCCGGAAGGCTACAGAGGCTGAGGAACAGCATAGAGCCATCAGAGACAGGGTCAGAGAGACAGCTAACCTGCTCGAGGAGTCCTTGCCTCGATTCACGCAGGTAAGAACAATTGAATAGTGCAGAAAATGTTCTAAACTTCCCTTTCACGTTGCACAGGCAAACAAAGTCATATCTTTTCTCATACCGTATAGCTTAATGAGAGGATGACCCTTATCAGAGAGAGTCTGGACCGCCTGCGCAGTCGCATACAGACTCCCAGCGCCCTTCAAGGCCTCACCCCAAGGATCCAGGAGCAGCTGCAGGACAACAAGCACACCCTGGCTGAGCTGTCCAAGCTAGAACTTGGCCTTGGTAGTATCAAAACACAAGCAGATGAGCTGCTGGCTAACACTCAGGCAGCTGGGGATGGTTCCGTCGGCACAGGTAATGTCATCTTTCTTGTATGCAGTCATATGCTACAAGTATCAGTGCTATTTACTGTGGGAAAAGGGCAGATTCTTAACAATATTCCTTTTGTGCCCTTGTGATCATAGCAATCCAGGAACGAGTGTCCAGCCTGTCCCAGATGTGGGATGAGACATATGCTCAGGCCCAAGAGAGGGAAAGCTGGCTGCTCAAACTCTTGGATCTGGCCATGAAGTTCTGGAGTGATGTCAGCGATGTCACGGTTGCTCTCAGTGATGCTCAGCAGGCAGTTTTAGATCTCAATGCTAGTCGGACAGACTCCGAAACAATACGCCAGAGCCTTGAAACCATGCAGGTTTGTCTGGAAACCCTTAAAAGAATCAGAAATCATAAGAAACCCACATTGTTATATATAAGACACTGTAACCTTTTTCATCCTCTCAACTTACAGACTCTCAGGGAGGATATTGACAGTTTACAGGGAGATCTGGACACCCTTGGTGTTTTGGGAATGGATTTGATGTCAGCGTGTGGGGATACAGACAAACCAGATGTCACAAAGAGCCTGGATGAAGTAAGAAATATATCTAAATAAAATCCTTTGTAACTATGTTCAGTGTTGTGTTGGCTAACTTAAAACGGTGTCTGTTTGCTGTCTTAAAGCTCTACTGCACATGGAACAACTTGAGCAAACTGTGGAACGAATGTCACAAAAAGCTGGAGGAGTCCCTGCAGATGGCACTACATTATCAAGACACTATGCAGGTGCGTCTCAATATACAGTATGCATTATATGTATGTGCATACCTATATACTAACCAATATTCCCTGGTCTGTGTCATAGACATATCAAACAAGACACTTTGGCCACCACTGTCTGATTCAAGCAGTGTGACGGCATCCTGCCAAAGACAAACCAGTTCTTTTATTCACTTAAGTTCAGACTCTTGCTCCCTGTAGCTTTACTGATGAGTGACTGACAGATTGTGTGGTCCTCGGCCAAAGGCAAATGAGTTTAATGGTGCCAGCTGTGTGAGACAGCATCAAAAGAAAACCGTGTGAAATGTATCCAGCTGTATATGCCAACAGGGGTACATGTTTGGCTGTTGAGAATATTTCTTGAATTTTAAAAGTCATACGGTGGTGCAGTGTGTAATTTTATCGTGCTTTGATGCACAATGTTATTGTTTTTGCCAACAGGGTCTGTTTGAGTGGTTGAAGTCAGCTGAGCTGAGGTCTACTGAGGAGTTCATGGTAGGAAATGACCTGGAATCAGTCAAAGAGCAGCTATGTGATCTTAAGGTGAGTTCATACGCTATCAATAAGTTGGTCTCATATTATAAGAGACACTTTTGGAAATGTGTATGGTGTATTTTATGATACTTCTGTATATTGGTCATGATTATCGCTCCAAACGTGTATTCTGTCTTTATTTTTTCCTTCAGGAATTTAAGCGAGAACTTTACCAGAAGAAGATAGAGATCGAGAGCCTGAACCATCGCTTTGTGTGCAGGCTGTCTCCTGGCTCAGAGCGTCCAGGTTCTGTCTCACCTCTGTGTGACTTCAGACAGCGCTGGGACAGCTTGGAGTCAGAGACTGTCGGCAGACAGGTGAGAATAAGCAAGCAGATATCATTATCCACCATACGCACAATGTTATTTATTGCGGTATGATGTAGAAACCATATTTAAATATATAAAAATGATTTTTTTTACATTTATCCCTTTTCCTGCCACCAGCATCAACTGGAGTGTGCACTGCTGGGTCTGGGTCAGTTTCAAAACACACTCGATGAGCTGCACACATGGCTTTTCAGAACCGCTGAACAACTGCAGGGCAGCCAGCCAATTAGCATTGATCTGCAGGCCTGTGAAATAGAGCTGGCCAAACACAAGGTAGGTGGTGGCCTTAATATTATTATTAATTACTGTTACAATTATTTACATTGATGTATAGAGATGAATATTTCAAAGTAAGCCCTTCATTATACAGCTGAGCCATCATTAGTTGGCTGTAGTATAGTAGACTTCTTCCAGACCTTGAACGTCTCAAAAAACAGTAACTCTGTAACTCTTAACGTTCCCACAGAGCTGTGTTTATCTGTTAGATAGCACACTTGGCCTTGAATGAATAACACTGATTTCTTCTTATTAAAGTCTCCCGACAGTGTTAATGTTTGCTTTACTAACAATACAGACATTGCAATACAATCATGAATCTCTAACCTGTAATGCTTCTTATTTCTTCAAGGTTTTGCGCAATGACGTCATGTCTCATGTTCGCACAATGGAGTCCCTGAACAAAGCAGGCAGGGGGCTGCTGGAGGTCGGGTCAGGGGACAGCCCGCATGGTCTGCAGTCTCGGCTGGAGCAGCTCAATGAAAGCTGGGAGTTTGTCCGCTGTGAGACTGAACGCAGGCAGCTGGAGTTAGAAAACAGACTGAGTCAGGTGAAAAACAGATTACATTATTAAGTAATACAGAATTATTGTCAAATCTAAATGTAATACAGTGTGATGCAGTATATTGGGATTCAGCTATTTCTCACCTACACTGCATTTTCTGCTTCATTATCATTGTATTATGGCGCCCTCCTGTGGTGTAAAATTGACCATGCAAGCATGTAGAGGCGAGTCCAAATTTAAACTGGTGGCTTCCACTGTCATATAAGAAGGCAAACTTTAAAATTAAATAATTGAAACATTGTTATTATAACTACATTCTAATAACCAAATAATAACATTTAGGTATGCAGTCATTTTTCCACTCAAATGTAACACAAAGGTTGATTGGCAATTAATGTTACATGATAAAACTTTTGCCTTAACTAAGGTTATAGTGAACTGACACCCACATGACCATAGAAGGCCTTTGTATTAATTCAGTTGTTTTTACTGCAGGTACAAGATGTTACCATGGAGATTCAAGATCTTCTGCAGTGGCTGGAGAACACAGACCTGAGACTGTCCTCTTCTAAAACTGTGTGGAG
This sequence comes from Lutjanus campechanus, assembly GCA_027495735.1. Taxonomy (NCBI): domain Eukaryota; kingdom Metazoa; phylum Chordata; class Actinopteri; order Lutjaniformes; family Lutjanidae; genus Lutjanus; species Lutjanus campechanus. The sequence continues at coordinate 7,695 of JAJHUR010100860.1, read as the reverse complement.
TATGCCGGACTCTGCCAGTGAAAGGCTCAGTGCACACCTGGTAAAATGGAAAAGTATTTTAACTGTCACAATAAAGAGATAACCGAGAAATTTAAAATTCTTAAACTATTAAAAACTGACTGTCCTTCTTCTTCTCGCCCACAAAAGGAGCTGTGCAATGAGATGGAGTCAAAGCTGCACGCCTACACAGATGTGAGGAATGCCATCCACAGGATGCTGGAGAGCAGCGATGTTGTCCGGGGATCGAGCACAGAACACAGCATGTCTATTCTCGAACAGAAATGGGTGTCTGTTTACAGCAAAGTCCAGGAGCGAAAGGTTATTTAACCCTTCATGTGTCATCCTGTTGATTTATCATTAATTTAGTGCTTGATTATAGCTGAGCTTTTTTTTTTTTTTCGCACAGGCAAAGCTTACAGAAGGACTGAGTCTGGCCAAGGAGTTCCACAGTAGTGTCCAGGAACTTCTCACTAAGATGAGCAAGTGTGAGGAGTCCATCGGGCTCCTTCCTGCTCCCAGCTTTGTTCTGGACACAGTTTGTACTCAACTGCAGGATCACAGAGTAGGTCTTTCTATACCTGCTTGTCTATCTGTCTGCTTCACATCCAGAGTTACGGACGCATTTCACTTCTGGTTCATTAAACACTCACTTATCTGCACAGACGTTGGTGAATGAGGTGAACAGTCACGGGGAGAAGAAGATGACAGTGGAGAACACCGCCCGTAGACTAACAGAGCTGAGCAGGAAGGAAGACTGCGATGTCATCCATAACCTCATCATGACCGTCCAGGATCGCTACAAAAAGCTGCTGCAGCGTGTTTCGGAAAGAAGCAGGATGCTGGAGGAGGTCAAAAAGAATGCTAAACAGGTACAACCACTGAACCTTCTCTATCATTCTCAAAATATACATGTAATTTAGATGTGGCTTTTGCCGCTCAGAGGAACTTTTGCATAATATCTGTCTTTATTTCTCATATTTCAGTTTAACGAGTCGTGGCGCCTGTTAGTGGACTGGATGACGGAGGTAGAACAGACATTAGACACACATAAAGAAATCGCTGTGTCCCACGAGGAGATTAAACAACAGCTGACTGAGCAGAAGGTGCAGTAAGCATCACAATGAATACAGCTCGGATGATATATGTGTATATGAGTGTCTTATCACTTCTTTTTGATTTTAGGAGTTCCAGAAACTGCTGAGGTCAAAGAGGCCCATGTACGAGGCTACATCAAAGAATGGACGCAGCCTTCACGAACGAGCTCACACCAGCCATGACAGACAGCATCTGGAAAATCTACTGTCTGAACTCAAAGACACCTGGGACACCATCAGTGGCAAGTCTATGGAGAGGTATGATTCAGATGATAGGGACACATTCAGATTTCTACTACTCTAGTGTTTAAAAAAAAAATCCTCATCTTGGAACTTTACCCAATGTTCTGGTTTGTTACTGTCAGGCAGCACAAGCTGGAGGAGGCGCTGCTGTTCTCAGGTAGATTCACTGACGCTCTCCAGGCCCTGAACGACTGGCTGTACAGAGCAGAGCCCCAGCTAGCTGAGGACGTTCCTGTTGGCGGAGACAAAGACATGGTGCACAACCTGATAGACAAACACAAGGTACAACATTTATCATGCATTTTAATATGTGGAATCAATAATTCACAATGGTGAACAGACTGAAACAATACAAACACAGGATTCATGCTTTGTCCGACTTTGCAGAACACATTTTGTGTCAGTTTCTTCGCAATTCTGTCTTTGCAGTTTCTCAGCGCATTGTCTTTCTCTTAGGCCTTCCAAAAGGAGTTAGGGAAGCGAGCCGGCTGCATTAGGACCCTGAAGCGCTCTGTGAGGGACCTGACCAGGAGCAGCACAGCTGATGCTCACTGGCTGCAGGAGCAGATGGACGAGCTGGAGGGCCGCTGGGAGGCCGTGTGCAAACTGTCTGTCAGCAAGCAGGACAGACTGGAAGCTGCACTTCAGCAGGTACTTCAAACAAATAATAAGGGTATAAGGTAATAGTCTGGAAGTCCATTTCTTCCAACTAAGTCATTATTTTGAGATATTTAGTAATTAATTTGAGAGTTTCTCATTATTTTGTGAAACACAGTCATTATTTTGAGATACTAACTCATTAATTTGAGAAAGTTTCCCATTATAATCACATACAAAAAATCAGGATGCAGGAAGCTGAGGTCATAAACAAACAAAGAAAAAAAAGCAGGTGACTGGCTGATAATTGACTTTTAATAAAAGTTGATGAGTAGGGCCAACCAGTACTCTTATCTTAACCTTTGCCTTTGTTCTCATTAGGCTGAAAAGTTTGATGGCCTTGTCCACTCTTTCATGGAGCGCCTCACTGAGGCAGAGAGGGTGCTGAAGTACGGGGTGATACCAGAGGAGGAGGAAGCTTTGCTTGCTTTCCGCAAACAACACAAGGTCAGTATAACGTGATACTTTATCACTCCCTTTAGGGAAATGCATTTTCCTGCATCTCGTTCGCTCCAAGGGAGGTCAAAGGTCAGGGTCTGCTACACAACAACAAGCTGGTCCTGATAAGGATTCATTATTATCAAGGGTAGTTAAGCAGGGTGGATACAGTATTTGCACTCGTGCTTGAACCCACTCGACCTGTTGAAGGATGGAGACTCTGACCATTAGTTAGTACTCTGTTGTTGAACCAGGAACTTCTAACATGTCTAAAACGAGCGATAAAGAACTACATTTTTGAAACATTTGAAATGAATGTAATTGTATTTGAATGCTGAAATAATGGCTCATCCAACGTGAGAATGTGTTTTCCTGAACACAACACTGAATATTTCCTTTTTACTTCTCCTGTAAAGGAATCAATGGGTGCCTTGCAGGCTCAGGCAGTGGAGTTACAGAACATCCACTGTCTGGGTGAGGAGATCCTGGCCTCCTGTCACCCAGACTCCATAATCACCCTAAAATCTTGGATCAGTGTCACCAAGACCCGCTATGAAGAGGTGAGTGCTTTTGTGCTTGCAGAAAGATTATTTTTATTTTCACACAAACAATTTTTTTTTTAATGAAAACCATTTGTTGCTATCAGTTAGGTAAATGAAAATGTTGAAGACACTGTTTTGCTGTTTTAGTACCTTAAGCAGTTTCGAAAGTCTTAACCTTTGAGAGCATATTAATATAACTGTTGTAATTTCCTTCCTTATCTTGTTTCCTGTGTCAGGTTCAGACGTGGGCTCAACAGCAGGGCCAGAAGATCGAGGCCAGCTTGGCAGCGCTGGAGGCAGAGAGAGAGGAAGTCCAGAGGCTGCTGGACTGGATCTCCTCAGCGGAGGAAGCTCTGAGCCTCAGAGACCAGGAGCCTCCGGCTGAGACCACAGAGCAGAACCAAGAGCTGATCGAGCAGCACATGGTACGGTCTTTCTCTGCTTTATGAATCTGAATCTCCGTTTGGGAGGCTGTGTGTGACGTCCCGCTGTGTGAATTATGTGTTTGTTGAATCCACCTACTGTGCCTGCTGGCGGCTGAATAGCTGTCCTCCTGCGGCCTCCCGGGGTTTGATGCATGCTTTATTCCTTCAGCACAGTTTGTGGTGGCCTCCCGATCACAATGCCCCCGTTTCACTCCAGCAGATGTTTTCCTGGTGGTTTCCCGGTTGTGGCAGGCTGATATTCTCACTATCTTAAAGGGATAGTTCACCCCCAAAATGAAAATTAAGTCACAATCTACTCACAATCAGGCTGATTGGAAAACAACACAAAACACTGCTGGACATTCACAGGAAAAGGGCATCCCAAACAATTGAAGTGAATAGTGCCAGTTTTTAAACATAAAAAACAACCAAAAGAAATATAAAATGCATCCATACTTTTGTCTGGTGTAATCCAAGTCTCTTAAAGCTCCAATATGCCAAGTTGACTTGAAAGATGTCATTAACACCATGTTTGGGGCATGTCGGATACTTGGATTACAGCAGACGAGCAGCATGGAGGCATTTTATGGTTTTTCCTTTTGTTCCATTCAAAAACTGGTTACCATTCACTTAAACTGAGATAGTGCAACACTGTTTTCCTGTGAAACTCCAGCAGTGTTTTGTGAACTAAGAAACTAAACCTGACCTTTAATCATCATGAAGGTGAGTATATAATGACTACTTTTTCATTTTTGGGTGAACTGTCCCTTTACAGTCTGTCCCTTACAGTACACACTTTAATATCTATGACCTCCTACAGTTTCATTTTAACATGCTTTACCCTAGTTGCAAGTAACCAGATAATTGACCACTTACAGAACATTAAGAGGCATGTTTTCTGCATCGTGTTATCACTGATCATTCCTCTGTGCAGGTTTTCATGGAGGAGTTGAATAAAAAGTTTCCAGAGGTTGAAAATGCCACAAAGTCCTGCAAACACAAGAGCATCTCTAAACAGCAAGTTTCCCCCAGCAAACGACCGCTCACAAGTAAGACACCATGAAAACACTGAAGTGTAAATTCTATTAACACAATGAAAAAAGGTCATTATTGTAATACAGGCATTGACACAGATGGTGATGATGATGTGTAGAGCAGAAATTAGTCGCTCGAGCTGGTTCCAGTCTCTCATGTTGTTCTTCCTCTCTTTTCCAGAGCGGAGGAGCACTCTGAAACTGCAGCCCGCTGTACCGGTTCCCCTGGAGCACCTCGACCCCCAGACCCCAGAGCTCAGTCAGCTGGTCAGTCAGTGGCAGAAACTGTGGCTCCTGTCTGTGGCCAGACAAAAACACCTGGAACAACACCAGCAAGCACTCAAAGAGGTTATTGTCCTTATTCAAATTGTACACAAATTAAATTTTGGCAAATAAAGTCCCTTGAACATGTTTTGTTGGAAATCGAGCTCCATAAAACGTCATTACTTAATGCAATAACCGCATGACGTCTGTGATGTTTTGCATCTCTCGACAGATGGAGGAATTTGCAAACTTCGACTTCAATATTTGGCGAAAGCGTTACATTCAGTGGATTAGTCATCTGAAGTCACGGATCTTAGACGTGTTCCGCAGTATCGACCGGGACCAGGACGGACGCATCACCCAGAAGGAGTTTGTGGATTATGTCCTTGCCTCTAGTAAGACCTGCTTGTCATCAATCAGTCCAGTGTTTCCACCAATATACCACTCATTTCATGTCAGTCAAATTCAAAACACAGCATCTGATATCACCACGGATGTAGCTATGCTATATGTACGTAATGAAGTTAACACACATTTGAATCACGCTAACTTCACACCTCTCTACTGTAGAATTCCCCACCAACTCTCTGGAGATGAATGCAGTTGCAAACATCTTCGACATGAACAGCGACGGATACATTGACTACTATGAGTTTGTGAGTGCGCTTCACCCGAGCAGAGACCCTTACAGGAAGACGCTGGACGCAGATCAAATCAACGAAGAGGTGTGAGCAGTGTGTGCATAAGAAAACACAAACACACAGAGGACACTTGCTGTTGTATTTACCGGGACTCTATCTCATTACTTTGCCCTCTTTAGGTGAGTCGACAGGTATCACAGTGTAACTGTCCCAAGAGGTTCCAAGTGGAGCAAATAAGTGCCAATAGATACAGGGTGAGTCATTTTTATGGACAGTTATTAAAACATATTAAAGCAGCTATTATATCTAGTTCTCTGGTTTCCAGTGGCCACAAGGGAAGTTAATGGTTTACATTCCCTCCTTGTCTGTAGTTGACATATGATACCTGGGAAATCATAAAGAACATCATCAGTAATATTTTGAAAATGCAGGTTGAAGATGCCAGAGCAACAAGTGCTTCAAAAACTATAACTTGCAACACGTATTTTGTCTGTTTGCTGCAGTTTGGAGATTCCCAGCAGTTGCGGATGGTTCGTATCCTGCGCAGCACGTTGATGGTCAGGGTGGGAGGAGGCTGGACTGCTCTAGATGAGTTCCTGGTCAAGAATGACCCCTGCAGAGGTCAGTACACTACAGTACGCTTAGGGTCCAAGAACTCCTGCATACTATATTTTCTTAAGAGAACAGAGCACACATAGAAAAATCTTTTTTTCCTCTATTATACTACAGTAACGCCATCTATAAAAACTAGTCAAATGGAATGGCTGCTATAAATTACACATTCTTACAGTATTATGTTAAATGCTCCTGCTGTGTCACCAACAGTAAAAGGCAGGACCAACCTGAAGATCAAGGAGAAGTACTTGTCTCCTGCAGGAAGCTCTTCTAAGGGATTGACTGTCAGCAGATCTAACTCCAGCCTCAGCCTCTACAGCAGTGCCTCCGCCCCCACCAGCCCCATGACACGCAAGGCAAGACAAAAACTGCAGCAATATCCTGTTTTTTTTTATGGAAATCCATTTATCTAGGTGGTTACATATAGTATTTTAATATCAAAATATCATGACCATACATGACATTATTATCATTATTAGGGTTGCAACAGTCTGAGATTTCCAAGGTACAAGTCTCTTAGAAAATATAACAGTTTCACTTGAAGATGTTTCGCCTCTCATCCAAGAGGCTTCTTCAGTTCTGAAGAAGCACTAAAGAACTGAAGAAGCTTCTTGGATGAGAGGCGAAACGTCTTCAAGAACTCTATGAAGTCCAGTTGCCTACGACAAACTCTGCTACGATGACTGAGAACCTTCACAGACATATAACAGTTTCACGGTATCACAGTATACAAAATCCTATTATTGTTTTCATTATTTATTAGTTATTAGTCCACATGAAATGGAAAGTAGAGTGCTATTTTCTTCTACATATTTGCATGTGTCCTATAAAAACAGGCAGGTAGGGAGGGACTTGTTGCAGCAGTCAGTAGCACTGAGTAAGTGTTCATGCTACGTCCGCCCTGCCATTCAGCTGCAGAGGTCCATAACCCTGCTCACTCTTTACAGACTGTTTCCACTGAACACAATGAGACTGTAACCAAACACAGCCTCCAAGACAGACAGAGGTTTTATGATAGGGAATACAGTACAAAGGTGGTTTTCTTGCCAGATTTGGTTCCTGGCATCCCGGGGTTGAGGTAGCGGTTAGCTACTTTAGCAACAAGTAAAGCTATCTTTGCATCAGGAAACATTGGTACTGAATTCCCTGTCGCTATCTGAAGCTGTGTTTGGTAATGGTCCAGTCATGTTCACTGGGAGGCTGCTGAGCCTGCGGTTCTGTTGCCCGCCAACGGCAGCAAAGTTAGCAGAAACTCAGGCCCAGAGTTGAAGTTGAGCAGTTGAAGGACATTAGAGGGAAAAGCAGAAAGGGTTTTCTCTATAAAATACGATCCACTTTCACCCGAATAAGTATATAAAGTCATTCAGTTGTGTTTTTGTACAAGTTATAGGTCTTAAGTTGTGCTTTTGTACAGTAACGTTACCATTAATCAGTGAGGTCCGGCCCCCAGCCCATCATATGCTCCATGCTAGCTGCTGAAGCACTACACTGTAAAATGTCTCATGCATCTGGTGTTACCACTTCCCCCGAGTTGAATAAAACTGCTTGCACGCCTGTAACCACAGTTTTTAGGGAAGCAGAACAAGGTCTGAGGTGGCAAAGACTTTGTTGCTGACTAGCTAGCTAATGAATCTCAGCCTCAGCCTTAGGGGATGTCATGTCAAAGCACACATCATATTTTGTTTGTCAGGAAGAAAACATGATTAGATTTTGATATAAAAAATACATATGGATTGTTTGCA